>CAUYLG010020376.1:0-21418 GCA_963573385.1 Cacajao melanocephalus
TGGCCAGGATGGTCTTGATCTCTTGACCTCGTGATCCGCCCGCCTCGGCCTCCCAAAGTGCTGGGATTACAGGTGTGAGGCACCATGCCCGGCATGTCACCTATTTCTTAAGATTTTTTTAATGGAGTCCTATGGCAGTTAAGATGAAAATTTAAACCTTCTCATGGCCTCCAAGCCCTGTAGATGCTCCCTGCTAATTTTTCAGTTTCATTTTGAACACTTGCTGCCTGTTCTTTCTTCAGCCACACAGGCCTCCTTTCAGTTCATCAGACCTGCTGTGCTACTGCCTGCCTCGGGGCTCCTGAAGGTGCTGCTTCCACATTGGAACCTCACCTCCCCTCTTCCTACCCTGTCACACATAAACCTTCCTCTGAATGCTTCATTATACATTTTGTTGTTATTCTAGGATCTTATGGTACTGTGTTCCTTTCTGTCAGGGTGCTTGACATAGTTTGTAATTAATCATTAATGTGCTAATTTGATTAACATCTCTCTTACCCATTTTCATTAGGCAAAGGCAATGACAATTTTATTTATCATAGTGATCCCGCACCAGTACTGTGCAGCATATAGTAGGAATACTTAAGTGATGTTAATTGAATGAATGCTTTCTTCAATATTTTGGATGTTTTGAGTGACTTTCTTCTTTCCTCAGAAAATCATCTTCAACAGACCATTATCCATCTGGAATAAATGGCAAATGGGGTTTTCTGATTTTAAAGAATCTTGCTCTCTCTTAAAACACATGACACACAATGCACACATACACACTCACATTCACGCTCCACAAGGAGAAACTGCATGTAAGGAAAGCATCTGTTTTCATAGTTCCCCAAGTTTTAATGCTTTTTGGGATTTTCTCACATAAAATTGTATTTCCTCTACCTTACTTAGTTCTTAGGCCTATATTAATACTACTACTATTCCTCTTTGAATTTTGTGGTAAGAGGAAAAAATTGTTTTCCTTTATTTGTTCTTAGCTCTGCTGACATTTTTTTCCCCTAAAAATCTTGACTACGTAATAAGAAAGAATTGAAATTCTCAAGGAACAGACAGGTTGCTGAACCTAGGCTACTCAGCCCTAGCATGAGGATGGCAGATTTGTTTCCCCTCTCATCACGTCTGTGGTAGATTAGTAAGGTCTGCTGGAGATGTTAGAAGGATTCTGATGGCATGTCTAGTTTCAGTGGGAAAGTGTGCTATGACTAATTCATTCAACACATATTTATTGAGTGCGTGTTATGTAATTAATGTGGCTGGTCAAGGGAGTGGGAGAAGAGAGCAACCTTTGTAGCCCTTCTCTGCACATGAAATTTTGATAGGATTTTGTAAGCATCTTGATTATTTTGTTTATCCTTCAGCTCAAAGCCTACCTCCAAGTGACATGACTTTTGGCCAGCATTTTGACTTCCTGGTCCCAGAAGCAGGTCCAATGACATAAAACAATTTACTATTAAAAGTAAATTTTTACATTAAAAGCCTTTTCCTCATTAAAACACTTAATTTTTTTAGACTTGAGCCTCCCATAGCCCATGATTTCTCTTCCATTTTTTTTTTCCTTTTCTCTCTTTCAAGAGACATACTTTGCTTCCATTTAATTGTATATACAAGTTTGTGACCCCTAATAAGCCCCAATGAATAACCTGGCTCTTAATTCTTGAGCTATGGGGAAACTGCTAACTGTCTGTGTAACATCTTTTTTTTTTTTCTTAACAGGAATAGAGAATTAGTTACCAAATTAGGGATATTTGCACATCTTACCCTTTTCTGTTTCAGTCCTTCTGGCTACAAAATGGGTGTGATGGTTGGAACTGCTGGAATCATCCTGTAACTTTGAGGCTGGAAGTCCTGCACTTAGGATGGGAAAGCAGAAGGCTAAATAGAGTCTCAGTCCCTGCTGAACCTAGTAACCCTTCATGCTCTGGACTGCCTTCTTTTAGGTATCATTTTACATGAGAGAATAGCACCCTCATATGTTTAAGCTACTGCAGTATGGTCCCTATCATTTGCAGCTGAATGTAGTTCCTAGCAATACATGGGTTATTCAGCCCTGGTTTCTCCTGGATTCTTTTATTATATGCTGATGCAGGTGAGACCTCTCTTTTCACTCAAGAAGGAATCTTACATCCATATTACTCTAAGTCTATAAGTTCCGTGAGGACAGTGAATGTGACCATTCTGCTCACCAGTGTTTTCTCAGTTCTAGCACAATGTCTCACACTTACTAGTTGGTTTAATAAATATTTAATGTTCAAAAAAATGAATAACAAAACATACTTTTCCCCAAATACTAGTCATAATATAATCAAAAGAATAGGAAACATACAATTATTGGAGAGCCAATTTCTCAATGATTAATCTAATATTCTGCTAACTTGAGTGCCAATGAATACTATATGTAGTTACAGATTTTTGTGAAATAAAAAAATAATGTTCGACATTAAAACACAATACAATTTGACATTTGATATTTATTTAAAAACTTGATATTGATATTTGAAATCTTTAATAATAATGATTATCTAATGTATCTTAGTTTGAGAATCTATAAAAATCTCTGGTTCTTTTTTCAAAGCATTTCAACTTTTATTTCATATTAGGAGGGTACATGTACATGTTACACAGGTATATTGCGTGATGCTGAGGTTTGGGGTACAAATGATCCCATCACCCAGGTAGTGAGAATAGTACCCAGTGGATGGTTTTTCAGCCCTTTCCCCCTTGTCTGAGAAGAGATTCAGACAAGGTTTGTATCTTCTCCTCTGTCCCTGCTCTAGTAGTCCCCAGTGTTTATTGTTCACATCTCTATGTTCATTGGTACCCAATGTTTAGCTCCTACTTATAAGTGAGAACATGCAGTATTTGGTTTTCTGTTTCTGCATTAGTCCACTTAGGATAATGGCCTCTAGCTGCATCCAAGTTGTTGCAAAGGATGTGATCTCATTCCTTTTTATGGCTGCATAGTATCCCATGGTGTATACGTATCACATTTTCTTTATCCAGTCAGCCGTTGATAAGCATCCTGGTTGACTCCTTGTCATTGCTATTGTGGATAGTGTGGTGATGAACATACAAGTGCATGTGCCTTTTCAGTAGAACAATTTATTTTGGTTTGGGTATGTACTCAGTAATGAGATTGCTGGGTCAAATGGTAGTTCTGTTTTAAGTTCTTTGAGAAATCTCCAAACTGCTTTCCACAATGGCTGAACTAATTTACATTTCCACCAATGGTGTATAAACATTCCCTTTTCTCTGCAGCCTTGTCAGCATCTATTATTTTTGACTTTTTAATCATAGCCATTCTGATTGGTGTGAGCTGGTATCTCATCGTGGTTTTGATTGGCATTAGTGTGAGAACATTTTTCACACAAACTCATTGAGGCCTGAAAATAACTCAGTGATGGGATGATAGGGACCATCATCTCCACTTGTTGAGTGAAGAAAATCAACCTCAGAAAGGTGCAGTGCTGCTGACTCACACCTAGCAACTGGATAAACTATGGCTTGACTGCAGGTGTTCTGATTTCATTCATACTGCAATACATATAAAAAGTTTTGGTGTTTTGGCCAACTCTGGGAGAATCTTGAAATGGTCTCTAGAAACTTAATAAAACATCTAATAAATCTCTGGTGTTAATTCTTTTGCATATTATGATGTTATTCACAAATGTGGTTGGAAAAAATTAAAATAAATTGTGTTTTAGAACAATAGGCAGTCATCTTTATTGTATTTTTTTCAAAATGGATGAAAAATAGAAACTATTCATTATAAGTATGTATTATCCATTTATTTATTCATTTAGCTTTATTGAGGTAAAATTGACAATAAAAATTGTATGTATTCAAGGCATACAATGTGATGTTTTGATATATATACAGGTATACATTGTGAAGTGAATACCACAATCAAGCTAATTAATATGTGCATGCTTTTATTTATTCTAGTAAAGAAGAGTCTTTGTTTTTAGCTCTGCTAATAACATGGATTATAAACTACCTACCCTTTGTGCTTCAATATTATCTCCACCCACACCTCAATTCTCACCATCTGAGCCATTTGAGAATATTTACTGAAGACAGAAGAGTGTGTAAAAATTTCTTCTCTAGCCCAAAGCTCATGCCTTCTAATAATGCTTTCAAATTCTTTTTCAATGAGAGGAATTTTAGCAAAAACACTTCTTTTTAAGATTTTATTTTGTACTGTTGCAATATTAAAATATAGTCAATGACATTGTCTAGGGCCCATTTCATGTCAAAGTAAGAAATTCCTCCCCAACTCTCCAAATTGTTCAACTCCTGAAAAAATTTTCAGCTTGATATAGCTATTTATTTTTCTCATTGAAAAGAGTTTATCTATTGAAGCATAAAACCACCCCAAACTTAGTGGTGTGAAACAAAAACCATTCTAAACGCTTTATGGATTTTGTACCTCTGGTGTTAGAACTGGGCGTGATTGGAATGGCTTGTCTCTTCTCCACCATCTCTGGAGCTCAGTTGGAAAAACTAAATGACTGGGGCTGGAATTACAGAGGTTTATTGGCACACATGTCTGGTTCCTGGGCTGAGATAACTTGGAGATTGCATTCAGCTGGGCCTTTCTGCTGCAGTGTCTACACTTGGCTTCTCCCTGTGGCTTGGGCTTCTCAGAGATGGACAGCTGAGTTTTGAGAGGTACCATCTCAAGAGTGTGAGGAGAGCAAACATACCAAGAGAACTGCATGGAGCCCAGCACAGACTTTTATAACGTAACTTCAGATGTCACAAACTGGTCTTTCTATTAGGCATTAAAGGATGAAGAAGTCTCAAGCCTGCCCAGATTCCAGGGGAGTGGATGCAGTCCCCACATTTCTATGAGAAGCATGTCAACAAATCTGAGGGCATTTTTTAGAACCCACCACAGGTATTATGGAGCACTGAATTTCAAAGCAAAACCCTAACTCTTACCAGTATTTTGTTTTAACTTCTTCCTTTCTCTCATCACTTATAAATGTATAGTAATGTTTACTTCTTTCTACCTAATGCTATTGAATCCAAATATCATTGGACTGTGACATACCCAAGAACAAGCAAAAACAAGGCCTGAGATAATTCGCAAATGGGAGGAGGCATGTTCTTTTTCATTCACCAAAATGAACAGAGAACTGAAGACTTACTTTTTGTGGGACAAAAGATATAAGACAAATTGGGACTCTTTTTGAACTGGAGCAAGAGGCACACTTTTCTCAAATTCTTTTTATTTATTAAACTTTTCTACTTGCACTTAGCTTGACCTATGAAAATCTTGCCCCCATCTTTCTCTCTGTTTCTCCACTTCTCTTTCTCTCTTTGTGAATTATAAGGAGAACTAAAGAAGCATTTTCTTTATAAAACATCATTTCTATTTCTTGATAATTGCTGTCCTCTTTCCTTTAGGTATCATTTACAAACTTTCTTCCTTTCATTCTTTTTCTTTCTTTCTTCCTTCATTCCTTTTCTGTCCTCTTTCCCTCCTTCTTTCCTTTCTTTTTTCGTTCAACAAGATCCTGGAATCTGACAAGAATGTGGTTTTAACAGAATTTGAACCACTATCTAAAGAGAATGTCAAAGAACTTCTGTGTTTCCCTTCCTGGGCTTTGCAGTCTCAGTGTTAGGGACTGCCCTTGGTGCTTCCTTGCTTTGCCTCTGAGAGTCTAATGTTACTGTTGCCCCTCATGATTCACATTATTCCAAGTGCAAATCATTACTTAACTAAGAAAGAGGTGCACATCAATTTCTAACGGAAGGAAGTAAGAGATCTGTGTGGAATCTGGCCAGGCAAACACCCTAAATCCACACCAGTACGTGGAAAGAGGAAAGACCATTGGGGGTTTTTCATCATGGATTATACTTTGCTGGCTTTCTCCTTCTTTTTTTTCTGCTCACTCTTAGTCATCTTGATTTTCAGGTGCTTAAGGATCATATCAAACAGGGTTTCCAGATTGAGCTCTAGTGCCAGTCTTTGTCTTCATGAAGTTCCAAATCTTCATTTATAATTGCCTTGGGCTTTGCTTTCTATTTATTAATTTACATAATATTCCATATTGATTGCAAAGGATTTATGGAATCCTTTCATGAGATATCTTCATGCGAATTTCCTGGAGGACCCAAAACTGTGTGTCCTAAAATGCCTTAAAATAAATTCTACCATTTATCTGCTCCTCATTTTATTATTGTCTTTTTAGTTACTGGGCTCCAAACTCATTTTTAACTTCTCCCTTTTGATCAATCTCCCTGTCTAATTAAGGCTTTATGACCCACTGTCTGGATTTTTGCAACAGATTCCTGACTATGGACTCTGCCTCTGCTTATCACCAAGACCGCTACTTCTCACCTACCCTGTATCTACCAGAACTCGCTTTTTAAAACAGAACTGCATGTATTATTTTGCTGCTTATAATCTTTCAGTGGCTCTTCCTGGCTTACAGAATAGAAAGTATATTTAAAGCTCTCCACAACGAGTGCCTGCACTTCATAATTTTAATGTTTGCTAAGTGTTTCCTAAATATTTAGCTGACAGAATTGCTTTCTATGTGCTAGCAGATTTAATCTAACTGATGGGGCAAGAACTGCATTATTGCTATTTTAGAGTTGAGCAAACTGAGTTATAGAAAGGTTAACTAACTTGCCATTCTTACAGCTAGCAATGTATATGATTTTTTAGCTGATATGTTTCAATGATGTTTACATTCACTTATTTGTTCTTCCATTTGTCAAACAGAAACTATTTTTTGTTTTGTTTGTTTATTTACTGCATAGATACTCTATGATAGTCATTATGCTAAGCTTTAAAAAAGCAGAAACATTCAGTTGCCCATTAAGGGATGTACAATATAATGTAGGATGATAAGTTGCTTGAAAGGTGTGCATGGACTCTTAGCCCTATATCCTGTTGGATACAGGAGAGGAGAGATCCCAGAGGCATCCAGGAAAACAATGGCATCTTACAGGATCAAAGCAGTTGTCCAGGTAAACAATGGGGAGAATGGTGTTCCATACCAAGGGAGGAACATATGCAAAGGCATGGGGATGAGAGAACATGGCCTGCTTAGAAAACTGGACATCAATGATGCATTAGGGGCATAGTTTGGAATGGGCAGAATGGAAAGGCATGTGACTTTCAGCTGTGCTTAACAGCAGCCAGCTCATTGAGGGCATCTTCTTTAATCCTAGAGAGCTCAGACGGTGGTCTGTATGTACTAAGGAGAACAAAAGAAAAGGATATTTTTATCTTTATATTTCAAAGGATAATTCTAACTGCAGCGTGTAGAACAGTGCAGAGTAGATTAACACTTGAGACTCAAGTAAATGTGAATAAATTAGGTTCTTTTCATATTGTTTGAATTCTAATTTAATTTGATGAGATCCATTGCATATTTTGAACTCCTAACATTATTTAATGCTAACTATCTGTTATACTCATGAAGTATTTAATTATAGTCAAATATTTCAGATAGGGTCAAATCTCTCCATCCCAGTGAAAAGGAACAGAAAAGTGCTTAATACAAATGGATAGATAATGTCAACTAGTTAATTATAAATGAATGCATGTTGTTTACATATG
This sequence comes from Cacajao melanocephalus, assembly GCA_963573385.1. NCBI lineage: Eukaryota > Metazoa > Chordata > Mammalia > Primates > Pitheciidae > Cacajao > Cacajao melanocephalus. Next base: position 7,580 of record CAUYLG010020376.1, read on the forward strand.
TTTTGACTATATTAAAATTTAGGAACTTCAAAACATTTTCAAAACTTATTTCAAATCCAACAACAAAGTGGTATGAAGAAACTCTAGGAGAAGCTAAAGAAGTGTCCTGTTGTTCCATGCCGATCCTGTCTTTCTGTTCATAGTCTTCCTGTAACAGATCTCTCCTGGAAATTGCTGGTTAACTACTCAAAAGGGTGCACAAGAACAGCTCTTTCTCAAACCTTCTGTGATGAAATTATACTAAAAAATTGCAATCCCCACCCACCTTTTCTCTACAAAACATGAAATAAGAAAGCAGAAACAGAAGATATCAAACAAGTTAGTGTTATCAATCCTCTGTGGCCAGAGCTGGACATGGGTTTATAATTCTTTATCTGTACTTCCAAAATCCAAACATCTCTGAAAAATAAAAAGTGTTTTTATGGCTAATTTGGCAGCAAAGCCTGACAAAACCTGAACTCATGTGGTCACAACACCTGACCAAAGCTGACAGGTGGCTTTTTATAATCTACATTTCACTTGGTGTGAATAGTCACACTCTTTGCTGAAGAAATATTAATGTGTTTGACACTGCTTGGAGTGTTACATAATATACCAAATATGCACTTTTAAAATGTTATTGCCTGTTAAAATGCTTCCTTTAAAAATGTATTTCGAGAGAATTATACATTCACATGTGCTGGTAAGAAATGACACGGAGATATAGTATACTCTTCACCTAATTTCCTCCATTGGTAACATTTGCAAACTACAGTACAATATCACAACCAGGAAGCTGACATTGATAAAATTCATGGACCTCACTTAGACTTCACCGGTTTTACATACACTCACTTTGTGTGTGTGTGTCTTAAAATTCTGTGCAATTGTGTCACATATAAATTTGTGTGACCGCCACCACCATCAAGATACAGAACAGTTTTCATCACAAGGATCCCTATGTTACCCTGTCGTAGTCACAGCCAGCACTCTCACTGCCTCTCTCCCTGATCTGTGACAACCATTAATCTCTTCTCTATCATTTTGATATTTCAACAACACTGGATAAATGAAATCATACATCACAGGACTCTTGTGATTGGCGTTTTTCACTGAGCATCATTCCTTCAGAGATCCATAGAAATTGTTGTTTGCCTTTAATATCTGAAACATCTGAACTCCAAACCACATTTAGCCCAAAGGTTTTGGTCGAGGGGCTGTGGAGCTTCTCTGAACGTCTGCCTCCAGCCTGCCTGCTCTTTTAATCATTGAGGAGTGGGACTGGCAGGAGCTAGGGGCTGTGTTCTTATCAGTGAGTGTAGTGTGAAACCCCGTCTTCGGTGTCTGGTGTGAATGCACAGCCTGCTGCCATGTGCCATGTAACAGTTGGATCCTATGGCAGCTTCCTTATTCAATATTCATAGTAATCTGCTTCATTTGCCTTTGACTGGGTTTCCCCTCACTGCATTTTCCTTCTGGGACCTAGTTGCAGCCCTAATTTGCTTTCTCGCGCCCTTAGTCTAGTTTCTCCAAGCCCCATTCTCTTAGACTGCACCTGGCTTCCTAGATCACTTAATATTGACTCAGATCAGCATGTGGATCTGTGACTCAGGGCTCAGATTTCAGCGCTTGCCTGCCTCAGGCTCACCGCTGGGCCCTCAGATTCCCAAAATTGGATACAGGGTCTTTCTTGGAGAGATTTCTGGTATGTATACTCATCATCAGAAGAGTGTCTTGATGTCAATAAACTCGAGCCAAAAATATGGTTACTGTTAATATTTTCCAAAGTGAAATTTGCCTTACATAAGCTGACATTACAATTCAAAGGTACTTTCGTAAATTCTATAGTGGAAATTGTTACTGAATATAATAACTTAATCTTCTCTTACTGACAATTGACTTAAACATATCTCTTAGATGTGTGTATGTGTCTAAAATTGCTAATAATGTTTGAGGCAGAGAAACATGGCAAAATGGTGCAAGATAGGGCATTTGTCACATCTGCCCTTGTATGCCAATTCTCTTTCTTGCATCTCTACCTGCTGTGATGAAAGATATCAAAATAGTTGATATTATAATACTATTGTCCCAGTCAACCTTGAGTAATTTATGTCTTCCTCTTGGAAAAAGCTAAACTGAAGAGATAATTGTAGGTTCACTAAGATATTCTTTCTAACCCAGCAACTATTATAAAAACACACATCCAAGTGGAAAGCAAAGACTTCCTTTCTAATAATTCAGATAATTTGTTCAGGTGAAACAATTATCTGAGAATTTCCAGATGTTTAAGTGTTTCACTTTTCCATCTGGGGTTTGCTGTTGTGTAGAGCAGCCCAGCATTGCTTTGTGATACTGTTGGTTAACACTGACTTGCCAGAAGCCTGTCTTGGGAATATCAATAAGATCCATTGATTCCCAGAATAAATCAATTAGGAATGAGGACAGAAGAGAAGAGGAAAAGGCAGTACCTAACCCTCACTTATTTTCTCATCTAACACATTGTCAGTCCTCTTCCCAAAGAGAACAAATGACAAGGCTTTGGCAACTAAGATAGAAAATGACAGAAAATTAAAAACATATAGGGTGGTTCGAGCAATCTTTTAAACATTTATACAAAAGAAATTAAAAAAACACTGTATGAGAAAGTTATGTATTTTTTAGTTTACATGGAAAAAAAGGGGAAAAAAGAATTAACCAGATTTTCCCCCTTTAAAAATGTTTCATTTAGATCTTTTTGTCTCAATGTTTTAAGAAAACATTTTGACAATGAAAATTGTCCCATTTTTTACTAAAAGTTTTCTGGAATAGCAATGCACTAAATTCCAATGCTTTTAACCTTAAGTTAAAACAATATTTTTCTTATGCAAAGTGCTTCAGCACTGAGGAGGATAGGCCTCTGCTTTTGATTCGCATGTCAAAACTACTTCCTGGAAACTAATTCTTATTCTACTTTGCAAATCCTTCCACAGTTGAAAGAGTCATAAAATATATATAAGAAAAAGCACACAAAAAAGTGCACATTTCTGGCTGGTTACCCATGATGGAATAATGAGGTGAGGGAAAATAAACATAAAAAATAGAAGCTGTCAGTCTCTACTTTTTAGTATTAATTATATATACATATTTGTTGTTACCATTTGTTTATCTTAAATATTTAAATCACAACTTCAAGTTGATGTTAGAACCTTACTACAATTGGATGCCCAGAATAGTGGCTGGCACAAAAAGTGGGTGTGGAATAAATATTTATTCCCTAATGCACGCATGAATGAGGATTCTTATATTTATTTTGTGTCAATTCTTATAAAATATCATATGACAACTCCAGAACCTGGACCAAAGCAAGTACTAATTTCTGAGTTGGATGGGGCCTAAATCTTTAAGTTATTAATTTTGTAAAGTGTTAGGAAATGCTTTGCTTATGGAATGTCAGTTGCACATAATATAATATCAGTCTTTGTTTTATATCTGCAAAAATAAATAAAGATTTGTGCTATCTGGTTTAATTATCTCATTAGAATTCAGTAAGCTATGTAGAGGCTGCCCTTTGGGGCTCATTAAGCCAAACTTCCATATCAGTGTTAGGAATGTTGCAAGCAGAGAAAATACATTTTAGAGAAGAGAGTGTGTTGTTGCTGAAAAGTCATTTAGTTACTACAACACTGCTTGCAAAGGGAACAGGCCTTCGGGCCAGATGGCAGGCTGGTACCTAGGAGGATTACACGGTGTGCAGCTCTGTGCTGCAGAAGAAGAGATCAGTTTACATTGCTGGGATCAGACCCCTGTGGCAGCGGGTTTCCGAGTGTTGATGTGCAGGGTCAACAAGCTTAATCTTTTGAGCTGGCTGACCTCAGTTTTACTGAAGAAACAGGCTGAAGCACAATGGTCTTTGGATTGAAATCTGAGTTACAACAGAAAAATGCAAGCTCCTTACAGTGGCTGCAGCAGCAACAGTATTTGCGGCAGGTACTGGGAAGTGTTTTCGTCTCCAGAGCCTGGGATCTAAATCTTTCTACCAGCTTGAAAGTCTCATAGTTGTATTTTTTTTAAAGAATGAAACATACAGAGCCACACGTCCTTCCCATTTAGTTATGCTGGACAATGAATCACATTAAGTTGAAAAAAGACTGTATAACTTGTGCTTTACAAATGGAGACTTTTCTTCTCTTCCCGTGTATTTTAAACTTGTCATTACCATGCCACGAACTTCTTAACCTGAAAACAAGGGAAGTATTTTGCACCTGGATAGAAAATGCCACATGTCTTCATAATATCCCAATGTGCCACTCTCTTACCAAAAGCCCAGTTCTATTCTGTTAACATTTTCTAACTGAAAAGCCAGTGGACTTGTGAGCATGTATTGCTCCAAATGACTGGATTTTAAAAATCCTGAAGAGATTTCTCATTTTGCTATTTCTAACTATCTGGTATGTAGCTATATGAAAGTTCTTTTTTTCATTTGAAATGGTTTTGTTTAGGCAGGTTCTTGCTAAAATAAAGTGCATTTCCATGTGAATTTATGGGAGTTTGGAGCCCCAAACTACGGCTGCCTGCCTCAATTTTGCATCTGCCATTGATTCCTTTTATTGGTTTTTGGCAAGTTGCTGAGGGTATATGTTTTGCACTTTGCTGCCTGATTTGTAAGATTCTGCTGACATCCAGGAAAGTGCCACAAAAACCTGTTGCTCTGAGCCAAGCTTATGTGTTTTATGGCAAATCCACTGAGCTCAAGTTTCTTGACAACAAGTCTTATTTATGGAGAAACAAACACAGGCAGTATTTTGTAGAACCATGCTGTTCTCTTTCTGGTAGTAACTTTTGGCATTTCTATGCAAAGGGACAAACTTTTTTTTAAAACATCTCCATTTTCTGTGTGATGGAGAAAGTGCTCCTCTTGCTACCACTGATAGACACCATTTATTGAGCACATGCCACATGCCAAGTAATATATCTTGGCTCATCACCACAGAATTGCAAGGGAGATGCTGTTGTCTCTATTACAAAGACAGAGAAGATTAGGCTTAGAGAAGTTAAGCAAATTTCCCAGAATTTTAGAGTGGAGAAGCTAGGATTTAAATTAGTCATCTCTGAAGTTTATGTTTTTCTCAAAAGAGATTCAAGATACAAATATTGCCCTTTAGTTTTGAATAAAGAAAATTACATTTTATAATTTTCATTCTATCATATTACAATTATTAACTTTATACCATTTATAGTGGTTAGTGGCATGGAGACGCAGCAATGACTAAGACATCATTCCTGTTTTTTAATGACTCATAGACGTGAGCAGTGATTGTCAACTGGGGGTGGTTTTGCCCTTCCAGAGAACGAACATTCCCCAAGGTTTGATGACATTTTTGATTGCCAGTTTGACTGAGTGCATGTGTATGGAGCCGACTGGCATTTATTGGGTAGAGGTTAGAGATGTTGCTAGATACCCTGCAAAGCACAAACAGCACCCACAACCAAGAATTATCCAGTCTAAAATGTCAATTGTAGTAAGGTTGAGATACCTTGGTCTAGAAAAAGAATCAAGACACCAAAAACATGGTGGAATTTTTGCTGTACCTTTAATGATGGTGTGGTAGATTATATCCTTTGTTCAAAATATTTGCTGATATGTTTTGGTGGTCTAGGAGTTAGATCTCCCATTCCATTAATGCCAGGCTTGGCTATTTGTTTTGCTTTGGCTAATAAAATGTGCATAGAAGCTCACAGAGCCATTGTGTAGTTTTGCCATCATTTTTTTCTCTCTGTCGCAGGACCATCAGGTTCTAGGCAGGGGCTCCTTCCTCTGGGACCTAAAAAGAAGACAATGTGGAGTAGAGAACTGGTATCATAACTACAAAACAAATCTTTACTGAAATCCATTGAGATTTTGAGATGATTATTACAGCATAACTTAGTCCATGCTGGCTAACTGGTGTGGTTGTTATTTCAGCAGATGAGGATGAGGTGGAATTGTAATAGGAGGAAAGATTGGAGCCAGTGTATATCAGGTTGGATTTTAATTTCATGTGTGGAAAGTTCAGCAGGAGTGAGAAAGGAAATTACTGTTGAGAGCAGAGGTAAAGGACAGATGCAGAAGGCAGGGAAACCAGTTAGACTATGATTATGTAGTCCCAATGAGAGAAACAAGAACCTGAACATGGGCAGGCACAGTAAGTGAAAAGTTGGAGGCTTATGCAAGAGTGATTGGGAAAGAATAAAATTATTAGCCATGAAAATTTACTTGATGTGGCCAATGATAAATTGACTCAAGGATGACATCAAAATTTTGAAAGTGATTATCTTGGAAGATGATGTCAGACAAAAACACATTTTGGAATGGATATGATACATTCCTTCTAGAGCCATTGAGCTTGAGATACAGATGGGCCATCCAGGGAGAGATATTCAGAGAGAGTTGGCTGTGAGGGCCTGGAAAATGGGAATCTTAGTTTGATTCACATATATGGGCATCATGTGCATACAGGTACAATTTGGGCAATATTATCTAGGGAGAATGACAGGAAAGGAAAGAGAAGGACAAAGAAAAGGAAGTAAGAGTTTGGGCAAACAATGAACCTGTTGGTAGGAATGTCAGGCATTTCCAGTGGAGACTCCATGGCTGGCTGGTAAAGAGCAGAGGTAATCATGAGTGTAAGCAGGCAAATTAATGCCTCTTCCTTGGTTACCTGCAAATAAGTAATGCCTTTGATATTGCTCTAAAGCAGTTAAACTTTGGTTAAGACAAAAGTAGCGCACAATGATAAGGTCAGGAATTTATAAACACTCATTATTAGAGTGTAAGCTCAGAGTTTTCCTCAATACAAAATGAAAACCAGAATAACATTAGCAATTATTTTGAGGTTAAAAAACTTTAACTTATACTTCAAAGTTTATGGTTTTGAACTGTGGTTTTTATGTCTTTGCTATGCCTATTAGTTGGAAATGAGTTTCGTATATTCTTTGCTTATCTATTAGTTATGCTTTTAAATAAAAATATGTTCTTGATTAGATCATGACCTATTAATCTTTCTTCCTCACTTCCATACCTCGAGGACACCTACCCAGAAGATGTTTACAATAATAACTGAAGGGCTGAGCTTCTTGTCTGTTTCCTCCCCTACTCTTCCAGCTTCACAGACAACATGCCCATGACTATTGAAGTTTTGCTAAGGACTGTTCCATGGCTGACACTGATTGATGATATGCTATATTCCCTAGGAATAAGTTAGAATACCACCCATTTTTCTTCCTCTGGTTTCACACTTTAGTATGCTAGGTGGGACATTATGGTAGAGAAATGTTCACTTAGCAGTTCACCATCAACCTGCTAGTGGCTGCAGGAATTACAGAGGCAATGCTTGAGAGAAGTCACAGGGATACATGAGATTGTCCAAGGAGAGAAATCATTAGACAGGCTAGTGTAAAATGTCACGCATCTATGTGACTATAACTTGCCCCTCTTCTAAAGGCAGTACTAACCTGAGTGATTTCTTCTGGAATATTAATTTTCTTCCATTTCCCTGCCTAATCAATCTGTCAGTTTGCATTTACCTTAAGATCTTATGGGTTTCCTCAAACATAAGAATTTAGAACACAGTGTTCTTCTAGGCATTTATCAAATGATTAAATAAGGCCAATCATTTGGAGAGCTGCCTGTTTACACCAAAGAAGGCTGATTCTTTAATCTTTTATTTTCTCTATCTAAGCTGCCTTATTACTATCAGTAAAGCATCTTTTGATTGCATGGTGAATTGGAATGTTGGAGTTTAATTGTGGAGACTCATGTTTCCAGGTCCTGGATAACAACATTCTACCTCATCTCCTATGTTAGGAGTCCCATATCCTCATGTGCCTCAGGCTCCTTCCCTACAGTGGCATCCCACATTTTGCTTTATGTTCCTGATCTTTCCTTTCTGTCTCTTTGAAAGTTTTATACTCATTGTCACATATTCACATGGCAATTCGTTGACATTGGTGGCAGACTGCTAATTTGATTAGCTAATCACTGGAATATATTACTGAGAGTGGCCATCTTAAGGAGCTACTTTCTTGGTTGTGCCTTTTCTGTTAATGGAGGCCATTTGGAGACATAAGAACTTAACCCAAATAACTGTCATTAACAGCACTATGTTCAGGGAAGTGGAGGAGATATTCCCGAGAAGCCTGTAGGCCTCCTTTTAATTACACCACATTAGTGATCAGCTCCTTGGCTGCTCCACTATGTGTGTGTGAACAATGAAAACTAAATTTTGTTTTGATGTGAGTTGAGCAGAGATAAGGCCATGACCCATTATTAATATTGTAGCATTTTAATTAATGACTAAGCCTCATCGGGTGATTTAGTTTTAGGCAGTTTTCTAGATTCAAACTCTTCTATCATAATTGACATTACAAAAACTTTCTGAAGAAACCGCATTATTCACAAGACTCAGTTAAGACAGCCAAGGAGTCCCCTCAGAGTAGGCCCTGTGAGGAGCGTGGAGTCCCTAATCTTGTTTTCTTCCTAGTAATCATCATTGCTTCTCTACACTGGCAGCACAGTAACAATGAGATGGCAAGTCATCCTGCGAGTGGTGGTGGAGCGATGCCACTCTTATGCTTAGAATGAAACTAGAGAAAGTGGGAGTAGGGAGATGCGGATGAGGAAAATGAAGGCGCTATGGGTTCAGACATCAGGTGGATGTGTTTTTCGAGAAACTACTTAAGAATTGGTTTTGGGCTGAGAAATAGTTGGAGCAGGGACTGGGGAAATGGTTTTCCTGAAGGTAAACAAAAGTACCAGGAGCAGAGGCCAGACCAGAGGAGCCTTGGGTGACTTTAAGCATGGCTGCTTTGCTATGGAAGGAACTCTGCTCTTTGCCAGTGCTTTGAGACCTCATAGTATCCCTCATGATGTTCTCTGCAATACCTAGGACCTAGGTATCTTTGGACATCTAATGGGTTAGGAAGGAGATCAAATCTCCATATTTTGAAGGCCAGAAAAGACATAATAAAATGTATACAGTCGTCCCTTAGTATCTGTGGGGGATTGGTTCCATGACTCTTCATGGATACCAAAATCTGTGGATGCTCAAATCCCTTATATAAAATGGCATTGCATTTGCATATAACCCACATATGTCCTCCTATATACTTTAAATCATCTTTAGATTATTTGTAATAACTAATATAATGTAAATGCTATGTAAATAAATGCTATGTAAATAGTTCTTATGCCAAATTTTAAAAATTTGTATCTTTCTTACTATTGTTATTTTTTATTTTAATTTTTAATGTTTCCATCTGTAGTTCATTAAATGCAAGGGTGCAGAACCCACAGGTACAGAGAGCTACCTGTACTTCTGTTATCTACAGATTAGACAGGTCAATCTAGTTGCCCAAGTTCTCACAGACAGAAGGGTTAATATTTCAGCAATGCAGTTTTTTTTTTTTTTTTTACATTTACTCTACTTGTTAAAATTACACAAAATGCTAATGCTGCAAATACTAAAGTAGATCAAGTGGTATTCCTTATGTATCTTTTCTAGGATGCACACACATTTTGGGTTACTCCTGTAGTGGCTGGTATAGACCAGACAAGGATTCTGTGCCAAAGGCTTTGCATGGGGGTTTTAGGTCCTCCAGCTAGCTGGATAAGGGAGCCATTTTCCTGTGATGCTGGCAACATTTCAATTGAGAGAATTCACATCATGGTTTAAAGAATGAATCAGAGCTGAGTGCCACATCTAAGAAACATCAAAGTAACCAGAAAAGAACTTTCTCAAACTCTCACCAACCCATTTAACCACTGGCAGGATCTCTACTGTCATCCCCTGCATTCTCACCTGCTTCCATGGATGAACTTCTGTGTCCTCATCACACCAATCTCTCCACTTTTTCGCTAGATCACATCAACTCTTATCTACCCAAAACATCACTCTAGCAATTTTTTTCTTGTCTTTCCTGCATTATCAAGTTTTACTTTCTACTGATTTTTAGTTGCAATCATACATTCTGTTATTGCTTCCATCTTAAAAAAAATCTTCCCTTGACCCCACTTATTCTAGCAATTGTGGATTTGCAGCAACATTTTACAATTCCTTTTTCAATCCACTCTAATTTGACTCTGTCTCTGACCATCCCACTAGACTGCTCTCATCAAACACACTAATGACTTTCACAGTTCTAAAGCTGATGGTCAATTCTCTGTGCTCATCTGATCTGAGCTACCAGCAGCAGTCGACACAGTTCATCACACCCTTCTCTATGAGATGATTTCTTCACTTGGCCTCTATGGCACTGCAGTGTCTTAGTGTTGTTGTTTTTTTTTAAGATGTTAGACTCTCCTTTTCTGCTTTATTGCATCTTTCTATTTTCCCTGACTTTCTATTGTCAGATCCCCAGAGTTAACTTTGATCTTCTTCACTTTCCTGCCTACACTTACTTTTTGATGCTATAATTCAGTCTCATGGCTTAAAATGGTGCCTACATTCAAGCACTTCCACATTTATATCTGTAGTCTAGATCTCATAATAAACTCTCTCCTTGACATTTCCATGTGGAGGTCTAATAGACATCTCCAACTTTATATGTCTCCAACTGAACTTCTGATCTTCTTCCCCAAAGCTGTTCTGTTTGCACACTCACCCATTTCATTTGATGGTAGCTTCATCCTTCAAGCTGCACAGACTGAAAAAACTCAACTGGTCTCTTTTGTTCATGTCTCACATCTAAAAATTCAGGAAGTCTTGTTTGCTTTACCTTTCTACCTCCTACACTGCTACTATGTTGGTGTGAGTGGCCTTGCTGCACACCTGGATCAATGCCATTGCCTTCTAACTGTTATCTTGGGTCCTGTCTTGCCCTTCTAGAATCCGTCCTTCACAATGAAGCTAGATTGATTTTTTTAGAAATGTAAGTCAGATCACGTTGCTCCTCTGCTCAAAACCCTCCAGTGGATTCCCACCTTAATTAGAGTAAAAGCTGAAGTTCCTACCTGGCACCATTATCTCTCTGAGCTGATTTCCTGCTAATGTTTCTTCTCTTACTCCCTCCTAGGCACACAGCACTTAGGGTTTTTACACTGGAATGCTTTGCTCCCATGTAGCCATGAAATTAACTCCTTCACCTCCTTCAAGACTTAAATGTCACTTTCTCAATGAGGCCTGCCTTGAAAAAAACACTTAAAATTGCAAATGCTTCCACCTTATTCCTAGTGCCCTTGAACCCCTTTGCAATATTCTGTTCTTTCCTTTCTTCTACAGCATTTGTCAACTTTTAACATACCATGAAACTTATACATTTATAATGTCTGTTTGTTTTCTGTGACCTTCTAAAATGTGAGCCTCATGATGCCAGAGATTTTTGTTTGTTTTGTTCACTGATTCTCAAATGCCTAGAAAATTTGTGTAGAATGCAGGTGATCCATAAATATGTGTAAACTGAATCAATGCGTAAACAATGTCCTTTACCAGGGAGAGAAGTCTCGTAAGGTCAGAAGCTGTGAAGATTGGGAGGTGGAGAAGGGGAAAGGCAGCGTATGATTCAGAATGGGGACCATGAACAAGCTTAAAAATGTCAGAACTTTGTATTAAGTAGTGGTGGGGAACGGACAGCTGCATCTTACCAGATAGCACCGAAACTCTAGTTTCTTCACTATTCTGCGTATGATGTGGCTTCCTTCATCTCCACTACCCGATTTTCCCCGTCGCTCAAAATTAAACATGATATTCCAGATGCAGTTAAACCAGTGGCCCATTCTTCTCCTTTTGTCTGAACCTACGTGTCCAGGAATGTAGTGAAAGTAATTATTAACTTCCTGGGGTTAAATGACACTTGACTTATATTGAGCCTTCTGTCAGCCAAACTACAAGTAACTTTTGTTTATTTTTTTCAAACAAACCATACTTAAATAAAATCTGCTCAATGCTCTTATTTTAACCAGTGTGTGACTTTTATATTTTTTCCTCTTAAATTATAGCTTTTCAGTGAAGGTCCATTCTTCTAACCTGTTAAGATCTCAGTCCAATATTTTAGTAAGACTTCACAACTTTTCATTGTCTGGAAATCTGAGAATTTTTCATTGTCTGGAAATCTGAGAATTTAAAAAAATTCTTTAAGATATTCACAAAATATTTTTCTGAACAAGATCCAGGACAACACCTGTGCCAAACTACTACAAATCTTCCTTCCCACAATAACAGGATCTATTTAAACCAGCTATTTCTCAATCTTGCCCACAAAATTTTTACTGAATAATATTCCAAATGCTTTGCTGAAATCAAAATATACTATTTCTATGGGATAAAGAGAAACTGAAGCCAGTTTGGCATGGTTCTATTAGACAAGCCCATGGGCCCTTTGTATGAGCTCACAGCCCATCTTTTATTAATTCTGTCTTGAGATCGGGCTTACTATCTGCAATTTGAAGATTTGATCTTTTCTATCACAGTGACATCTTATCTCTGTTTATTTTGTAACTTATATTTGGAAGAAACCATTCACATACTCTTTCTGGATGGGTGGTTCTTGACATTTAAAAATATGAAAAAATTACATATTATTTTCCATAAATGCATATACAAAATCTTACTATGTAGTTTTTGGTGTCACCTTTCTTATCCTGTTTGGTTTGGCTCTTTTTCCTCTCTATCCTTCTTCCTCCACTCACATCTCCATCCACTCCTCCTCAAGTATTCCATGTTAATGCCTTGTGAATGTATTTCCATATACTACTTGTATATAACTGTAGGTGATCATCTTTAAGAATTCTCAGCTAGCGTATTTCAGAGAATCAGTTTATTCTTCCCTGAGACATGGTATTATCCATAAAACTGTCCTTGAAAATACCTTTGTGCTTTGAGGCTCCACCTTAAAGTTATTAAATTATTCATTTTTCTGTTTGTTCAATAAGATTCGTTGAGCTCATCCTATGTGGTAGGCACTGTGCTGGGATGTGTATTGATTCTAAGCCTTGACAAGGTTTTGAGTTTAATCCACCTCTCTACCTTTGGCTCTTGCCTCTAGAAAAAAAAAATCTCTTTTACTTAGAAGGTTTCTATTATAAGCTTAATGTTTGCGTCCTCCTAGGTTAATAGACTGAAGCTTTGACCCCCAGTGTGGCTGTGTTTGGAGATGAAGCCTCTGAGGAAGTAACTGAGTTAAATGAGGTAGTAAGGGTAGGGTCATGATCTGATAGGTTTAGTGCCCTCATAAGAAGAGACACCAGAGCTTTCTTTCTCTCCCTCTCCCTCCCTCTCTCTCTCTCTCTCTCTCTCTCTCTCTCTGGTGCTCAGGGAGAAAAGCTCATGTGAGGGCACAAAGGAATGTATCATCTACAAACTAGGAAGAGAGCCCCCACCAGAATTCAACTACGTTGGAACCTGGATCTTGGACTTTCACCCTTCAGAACTATGAGAAAATACCTGTCTGTTGTTTAGGCCATACAGTCCGTGGTATTTTATTATGACAGCCTGAACAGATGAATACAGATTTTCAGTGGGCTTAACCCCATGTTTCATTATCTGTGGCTGTGTACCAAACTACTTCAAGACTTAATGGCTTAAAACAACAATGGTTTATTATTTCTCAGTTCTCTGCATTGAGTGAGAATCAGCAAGGCAGTTCTTCTGTTGATCCCATCTAGAGTCTTCACTCAGCTGGGAAGAACCTCTAAGATGATCTCCTCTTTCCGAATTTCTCTCCTTTGCATTCTAATCATCCAGTAACCTGGTCAGCACTTCCTTCCCTCGTGGCAGCTGGGTTCCAGGAGGAGCTGTCTTCTCTTAAGAACTGTGCTAAGAAATCTAGAATGCATTCTAGCCTGGGCAATAAAACAAGAATCCCATTCTCTCTCCCTCTTTCTCTTCCTCTTTCTTTCTCTCTTACATT
>CAUYLG010020378.1:0-22714 GCA_963573385.1 Cacajao melanocephalus
TTAGCCAGGCGTGGTGGCAGGTGCCTGTAATCCCAGCTACTCAGGAGGCTGAGGCAGGAGAATTGCTTGAACCCGGGAGGCAGAGGTTGCAGTGAGTTGAGATCGCGCTACTGCACTCCAGCCTGGTACCTGGCGACAGAGGGAGACTCTGTCTCAAAATAATAATAATGATATGCTCAAAATTAGTAATTAAGGATACATTGTTATTTATTATAGTCACAATGTTGTGCAATAGAGCTCTTGAACTCATTCTTCCTAACTGAAATGTTTTATTCTTTGACCAACATCTCTCTAACCCTTATTCCTCCACACTCCCAGCCCCTGGTAACTACTACTCTATTCTCTACTTCTATGAGCTTAACTTTTTAAGATTCCTGTAAGTGAAATCATGTGGTACTTGTCATTCTGGGCCTGGTTTGGAATCGTGTCCTCCAGGTTCATCCATATTCAGGCACCTGGTCTTCATGCTGTGGCTGAATGGGCTGGTGGAGTTTGTTGGGATCCTATCTATGCCTTATAAAAATTGTCCAGGAAAATCATTTGAACCCGGAAGGTGGAGGTTGCAGTGAGCTGAGATCGCACCACTGCACTCCAGCCTGGGCAACAGAGCAAGACTCTGTCTCAAAAAAATAAAAAAATAAATAAAAACAAAGATTGTCAAACAATCCTCTTGCTTTCAGCCCAACTTAAACTATTGAACTCAGTGATATCTGGTTTATTCAATTCTTGAGAGTTTTTGTGGTTCTATAACTTCTGAACTGTTTGACGTATAATTAGCTTACTTCTTATTAGATATCCTATTACAGAATCAGGCTTCATCTCTCTTTGGTCTATTAGGCTGCTTCTCATTTATTGCATTTCAGTTTCTAGATTTTGTTGACATCTCTCATATGGTGTCATTATTTCTCTTTTTTTTTTGTAGATTTATAGTTTAAATTCCTTTTCCTTCTATTTTAGTGGGATTTCAGAAGATAACAAGAAAAAACAATTATACTCAGTCCACCAAACTTACCCACAAATTTATTTTAATTAAAAATTCTATTTTAATTAAGAAAAATGGAAATAAAAGAGTGATTAGTAAAGTTATAATTGGGTTAATTTATTTGCTGGCTAATTCAACTTAAAAATAAAATGTTTTATTAATAGTAAAGTGATGAGGAAAAAATCAACATATTGCTTAAATTATTAGATATTTCACTTTATATTTTCTCTTCATTTCACACTTTTTTTGGTCAAAGAATACAGGAGAGAAACATGATTTTAAAGATTATAATGACAAAAAATGATGATACTAGGGAAAAATGCAGACTACAAATTTTGTAAATACTGCTTGATCACAAATATGTAAATCTTGAGTTTCAGGATGAAGAGATAGATTTTTACTTTCCCTTTGTACTCCAATAAAAAGTTATAAATATTCTTTACGTTTCATTTGTTGTATTCAGGGTGCTTTGATGTTTACCAGTGGTCATTTTGAGCCCATAAAATGGTAAGAAATAACTCTGAATGGGAGCATGAAAAAAGAACAAAGAAACGGGCTAAACATCACAGAAAACTCTGGACTCCGAGATAGGCATGCAGCTTTTACAGTGGTCCTTGACATATTTTTTGGAGCTATAACTGGTCATGACTTTGGAATGCCTTTCTGTTAGCAGAAGATGAACATATTTGTAGTTGTAAATGTCAGACGGGCCATGTTGGGAGTGAGCATCTCTGGAACTGTGTATGTGGGAGGAAGGGTATTTTTTCTCCTTGTAGTTTTTTGCATTTTCTAAATTTTCTACAAAAATCATCTATTAACTGCCAATGGAGAGTTCAAGAGATGTTCAGTAGATAGGGTTGACAGGATGCAGATGTGTGTAGGGCATAAAGAAGAGGACGAAGGACCCTGGGTTCTTCTGGGCAGGCAAGGGATGTAGTCCTCTGAACTGGCCAATGTAGTTCCTTTTAAGGGAGCATTCCTTGCTTCCAGACCTAACAGAAGAGAGGCCATAGGTACACCTCTGACCCCACCAGGCTTGGGCATAGCTGATTAAAATAGGTATGAGCTTTGGCCCAGAACTAAACTCTGACAAATTTCTTTGACACTCCTCTCTTTGAAAGGTGGATCTATCTCCCCCAACTCCTTGAATCTCAGCTGAGTTTAGTGACCAGCTGACTGGTAAGAGTATGGTGGAAATGATGCCGCATGACTTACAATGCTAGATCAAAAAAGGCAATGCATCTTTTGCTTGGCTCACTGGAACAGTCATGTTGGAACTTTGAGCCATCATGTAAGAATTTCTGTCGTCTAAGGCCGCCATCCTGAGATGAAGCCCAAAGTAGTGTACATGGAGAGAGCCTGCAGAGAGCCCTTGAAACCTGAGAGGAAAGAAAGGTGCCTAGCCAGCCCCCAGCTGCTTCAGCTGTGATAGTCTTCCAGCTCCAGCCTTTGACTGTAGCTGTGTGGCAGACTGAACCAGAACTACCTGGCTGAATGCTTCTCAAATCCTTGACCCCCAGAAACAGGAAAGAAAACAGAACAAACATTGTTTTAAACCACTGAAGTGTGTAGTTTTGTGACACAGCTGTAAGTAATTGACTTATGGTACCAAAATGTTTTCCAATTATCTACTGCTATGTAACAAACTATCCCAGAACTTAGGGTATAAAGTATGCATTTTACTATGCTCATACATGCTGTATATCAAGAATTCAGACAGGCACAATGAACATGGCTTATCGCTGCTCCACGATATCTGATGCATCGGCTGGAAAGACTCGAAGGCTGGGAGTGATTGACTGGGGACTGGTGTCCTCTGCAGATAGCTTTACTCACACATGTCTGGTGGTTGATGCTGGCTGTTTTCTGGGATCTCAGCTGGAACTGTCAGCCACAACCCCTACCTGGCCTCTTTGTGTGGCCTGGGCTTCTTCACAGCCAGTGGTTGGATTCCAAGAGCAAGTTGCTGGTGTCCTAAGGCCTAATCCTGGAAATCTACACACTGCTACTTCTACTGTATTCACATAGTCCAGATTCAAGGGGAGGAGACATGAACCCTGTCTCTGGATGGGAGAAGTGTCAAAGATTTTTGTGTACATTTTAAAAACTGTCACACAACCCATAGGCTAGGCAGTGATCTATAATATGGTCTGGCTCATAAAGATGAACTGCGTTAATTATTTTCTCTTTTTTAAAAAATTTGAACTAAGGACCACAAAGGAACAATTTAGTTAGACGTGGTGGGTAGAGATGAAAAAATACCATGAAGTATAGACAAGGCCATGGTAAGCCCAGGTTATAAAGAGTCAGGAACTATAAGAAAGCAAAATGTCTACTGAGTAGAAATACAATGAAGAGAAAAGGAGAAATGGAATGAAAGAAAATTCATGTAGTCCTGGAGAGAGATCATGACAAGGCAGGGGGACTCTAAAATGCCCAACTCCTGAGAGTTCCTATTCAGTCCCCGTTCATTCATTGTTTTTGACATGGATCTTACTTTTCTTACCCATTTTTCTAGGTCACAGTCAATAGCAATGTCCTATATGGCAATAGGACAGGCTAAAATGAGCTGAAATGAATTTCTTCTTTCCTCAGAATTGTTACTAACATGGTGAGAGCTACATTAGAGAGAAAGAGAAATAACTGTGTGAAGCAGTTGCTGCTGAGTAGCAAGAAAGAGCCACTGTGTGCTTATTACTGCCTCTGAACTTGATTATTACAGGCTGGGAAGAGGTGTAGGAAGTAGGAGCAAGGGGAAAATACTTCATTATTGGCGAAGATGTATTGTTTTATAATGCACATTGAAATGGAAATGGATAACAGTAGAGATAGGGTTTTATCCAACCGTAGGAATTATTCTCATAAATAAGAGAATGAAGAAAATTTGAAAATACATTTGGTCAATAGGTTTTCCCTGAAATTTGAGAACCTTATCTGGTAGACATTAGCTACATGGTTACTCAATTTGTGGCATGCTCTATTTTTTTTTTTTCTTGAGATGGAGTCTTGTTCTGTCGCCCAGGCTGGAGTGCAGTGGTGCGATCTGGGCTTGCTGCAACCTCCAGCTCCTGGGTTCAAGCATTTCTCCAGCCACAGCCTCTTGAGTAGCTGGGACTACAGGCACATATAGCGGCATACGTTTTTTAATAGAAATATCTGTTACCCAAGAAACTAGGGCCGAGCATGGTAGCTTATGCTCATAATCCTAGCACTTTGAGAGGCTCAGGCAGAAGGATTACTTGAGCTCAGGAGATTGAGAATGTAGTGAGCTGTGATTACACCACTGCACTCCAGCCTGGGTGACAGAGCAAGACCCTGTCAAATAAATGAAGAAAGGGAAGGAAGGAAGGAAGAAAGGAAGGAGGGAGGGAGGGAGGGAGGAAGGAAGGAAGGAAAGAAGGAAGGAAGGAAGGAAGGAAGGAAGGATTGATTTCTTTCACACTGCTCTCTTTGAAAGGTGTATCTATCTCCCCCAGCTCCTTGAATCTAAGCTGAGTTTAGTGACCAGCTGACTGGTAAGAGTATGGTGGAAATGATGCCACATGAGTTACAAGGCTAGATCAAAAAAGGCAATGCATCTTTCACTTGGTTCACTGGAACAGTCACGTTGGAACCTGGAGCCACCAAGTAAGAATTTCTGTCGTCTGAGGCCACCATCCTGAGATGAAGCCCAAGGTAGGGTACATGGAGAGACCCTGCAGAGGTCTTAAATAGGGGCATTTTGATTTTATCTACTGCTATATACTGATTTTCTCTTCTAAAGAAATAGTAGGCAGTCATTAAAGTACCACTATCAAAAAAGTGTTGATGCCAAGGATATCATCGTTTTATTAGAACAGAGAATTCTGGGTTGTGAATAATACTGATATGTATATTTTTCTTACAGAGCTTCTTTCCTTCCTTCCTTCCTTCCTTCCTTCCTTCCTTCCTTCCTTCCTTCCTTCTTTCTCCTTCTCCTTCTCCTTCTCCTCCTTCTTCTTCCTTTTACCAAAGACTCACTTAAAATTCTGCCAATAAAGTAGTGTTTTGAGCTGCTCTTGCTATGACAGAGAAGATACAATGTTAAGTCAGGGGAGGGTTGTACCTGCTTACAAGGGTCATTCTTTGAAAAACTCCTGGGTTTTAACTCTTTTATACCATAACACACTAACATTTAATACCTATTGTAGTTATTTAACCTAATAATCATACCAAAGATATAATTGATCTTTCTCCTGTAGGAGGAACATAGAATAATAATGCTTTAATTATGTATGTCTCTGTTCTCTAATAGCAGGCTGTCATTTTCTATAATTTACCAGAGATTATGAACAATGTGTGTAGGCTGAGTATAGTTGCTTAGTAACCACCTTTTAAAACTTTCTTAAACGTAATTGCCTCTCTGCCAGGGAAACATTGATTCAACAAATTTGCATCGAACCACTTCCTAAGCAACTCAGCATATTAAATACCCCTCTGCTTTTTATTTCAAATTATTTGCCTTTTAAATTCTGCTAAGGTAAGCCACCTTTGTTATGATCATTATTTCTCTTTGAACAAAGTGAGACCTCCAAATGATTATCTGTACATTGTCATATTCCCTACTGTTTTTCTGTATCTCTTTTCTTACTGCTTTTTAGAGTTGAGAATAGAAACTGGCAAAAATCATGAAGATCCCATTTCCTTCTGAATAATTCTAAATGCTTTTAAACACCACCAGTTTGGGGTTTGTTTAAACCTGTATTTCAAAATTTGCACCATATGAATGTTCTCTTGGCTTCTGTTTCTGATTTCACTTCTTTCTGTTAATCAAGCGTCTATATTGTGCTTAAGAAAATGTGAACTGCACATGGACACCTTGCCCATAACTTCACTTTTTATGGTTGTGTCTACCAGTGTACACTGACTTGAAGGAGGAAAGGGTTAAAAGCTAGACTTCAGTGGAACAGCTATTGTTAGTGTTTCAAATCATTAATTGCTTTGCCATTTCAAGTCCAACTTGTATAGCTGCCCACATTTTCTCATTAGGCAGCAAGTTCTGTTGATGTAGGAATAGTTCACAGCTGTTAACAAAGTGGACTTTCTCTTTGATTCTAAGTTACAGGTGGGTGTAAGATAGAAGAGACCAGAATGGGTTTGAGGAACTGAAAAGCCTGTTTGTATTTCTGACTCCAACCCCCAGACTTAGTAAATGACCTCCAAGCTAGAGGAGAGAGGAGATTTTAGAGAAAGGAGAAAAGGAAATGAGAAGCAGTGTAATGATCACACTCCCTGAACTCCACCTATGCCTCTGTCTCCACCCTATAAAATCTTCCTTAAGTCTCAGAGTCCTAGAGAGGAAAGCCCCAGGTACAATCTAGAACAACAGCAAGATGTAGAGAAAAGCCCCTACTCCATGCCAGCTTAGCAAAATGGGAGATGGTATATATGAAAAAAATGAACTAGAAGCAACATCCTCTCCTCAACTTTTCCCATGCATGTGGAATCCAGTTTTTCCTGGGGATCCAGTATGGGGACACAGAAGTTGTCAAAAAGTAAGAGCTGGAAAGCCTTCCAGAAGGTCACCTATTGGTCTGAGAAGGTCTTCACCAAAAGAATGCTGCATACACTTCCAGCCGTGGTCCAGATGGAGTGCAGAACAGAATCCAGAGGACTGGCAGCACCAGAAGGCAAAGAAGAGCTTGTGATCAAGAGCTCTAGGCCCTGCTTAAGGAAGGTCACATTGCATACCAATCAAACCAAGAGGACAGGCAAGTTACATCAGTAGTAGACAATAGCAGGGACAGGACCTTAGAGCCTTAGAGTAGTTACATATATTCTGCCAAAGTCATAATGCTCCTGAAAGCTTCCCTAGGACTTAGATACTGCCCTGGGGAGAAGGATGGAGGAAGACAGAACATTCAGCTCACTAAAATTTAACCTGGTAAGTGACTTGATTACAAGTCAGAATTGATTGAGATGAGAATCTCTGTTGGACTGAGAAATCTCAAAAGTACTTTTTAAAAGTCATCTGCCATTAGAAAGTCCAAGGAGATAACTTTGGGTTAAACAAATAAAGAAATTGAACATGTTTGCACTGCTTCATTCATAACTGTGTGGCTCAGCCTAGTTGTGTGTCTTAAGACAGGGGGGGTTGGGGGGTATGTATGGGAGGGGACAGAGGAGGTGGTACATCTGAGTGTATTGGATCAAGAACAGGCTACCTGGACATAGGCAGCTGTGTTTTGAATCCTGGCTCTATGAATTACTAGTTTTGTGTTTTGGGGCAAATTCTTCAATCTGTTGAATCTGATTTTCCTCATCTGCGGAAGTATGATAATATTCAACTCCATATGGTTGTTGTGAGTTTTTTCTTCTTTTTTTTATTATACTTTAAGTTCTGGGATACATGTGCAGAACATGCAGATTTGTTACATAGGTTTACATGTGCCGTGGTGGTTTGCCACATCCATCACTCCATCATCTACATTAGATATTTCTCCTAATCCTATCCCTTCCCTATCCCCCCACCCTCTACTATCCCTCCCCTGGCCCCCCACCTCCCGATAGGCCCTGGTGTGTGATGTTCTCCTCCCTGTGTCCATGTGTTCTCATTGTTCAACTCCCACTTATGAGTGAGAACATGCAATGTGTGGTTTTCTGTTCTTGTGTCAGTTTGCTGAGAATGATGGTTTCCAGCTTCATCCATGTCCCTGCAAAGGACATGAACTCATCCTTTTTAATGGCTGCATAGTATTCCATGGTATATATGTGCTACATTTTCTTTATCCAGTCTATCGTTGATGGGCATTTGGGTTGGTTCCAAGTCTTTGCTATTGTGAACAGTGCCACAATAAACATACGTGTGCATGTGTCTTTATAATAGAATGATTTATAATCCTCTGGATATAAACCCAGTAATGGGATTGCTGGGTCCTGGAGGAATTGCCACACTGTCTTCCACAACGGTTGAACTAATTTATACTCCCACCAACAGTGTAAAAGCATTTCTATTTCTCCAAATCTTCTCCAGCATCTGTTGTCTCCTGATTTTTTAATGATTGCCATTCTAACTAGTGTGAGATGATATCTCAAGGTGGTTTTGATTTGCACTTCTCTAAAGACCAGTGATGATGAGCTTTTTTTTATGTGTTTGTTGGCCACATAAATGTCTTCTTTTGAGAAGTGTCTGTTTATATCCCTTGCCTACTTTTTGATGGGGTTGTTTTTTTCTTGGAAATTTGTATAAGTTCTTTGTAGATTCTGGATATTAGCCCTTTGTCAGATGGGTAGATTGCAAAAAATTTTTCCCCATTCTGTAGGTTGCCAGTTCACTCTAATGATAGTTTCTTTTGTTGTGCAGAAGCTCTTTAGTTTAATTAGATCCCATTTGTCTATTTTGACT
This sequence comes from Cacajao melanocephalus, assembly GCA_963573385.1. Taxonomy (NCBI): domain Eukaryota; kingdom Metazoa; phylum Chordata; class Mammalia; order Primates; family Pitheciidae; genus Cacajao; species Cacajao melanocephalus. The sequence continues at coordinate 8,346 of CAUYLG010020378.1, forward strand.
CATTGCCATTGCCTTTGGTGTTTTAGTCCTGAAGTCCTTGCCTATCCCTAGGTCCTTAATACATTAAACCTTTGGCACATAGTGCCTAGAATATAATGACAATGTATCATATCCTTGACCTCCAGTGCTCTTACCTTCTCCCTACCCCTACCAGCTCCTTCTACCTCCCACCTGCATGAAAGAAGTCTCCAAGTGGACAGAACTGTATTTTATTCACTTCTGTTTTCAGAGTGTCTGGCACATAGTAGGTGCCCAATAAATAGTTGTTGAGTGAATATATTGGGGCAGAACTCTAGGAAGACAGCTGGGAGTATTAAAGCAGGTTCTGCCTGTGAGGTAAGTCCCAAATGGGAGGATAAAGCTTAGACTCCAGTAGAATGAACTGAAGAGCAGGTGATTACAAATGGAAGCTTCAGACAAGAAAGTTTTGATCAGAGTGAGAGAAACAGAACACAATTACACATATACATATTTACAATAGAAGAGGAACACAAACTGTGGTCTATATACACAAAAAAATTCTGCACTATGAAGTAATACCTTTATAGACCACTGGTTGTGTTTTCCAACAGTGTGATATACATCTGTGGGGAAGTGCCCGTGTGTATGTTACTGTGTATTTCTGAATGTGTACAAAATACTTGGCCTAGATTTTTCAATCTTACCTGATTTTTTGGATCAATCTTTCTATCAACTATCATATGCAAACTGAGTTTTTCTGTATTAAAAATATAAATAGGATTTAAGTACATCACAAGGTCAGTACTAATGCTTTACGGTTCTTTAAGAGCTTGTAAAGATGAAGAAAATGTTAAAAGATTTGAATATGAAATTTCAAGACCACTGTAGGTTTTTGGAATACAATTAACCCTTAGACCTGGCTCATTTATAAAATGAAAAACAGACTTGACCTTGGAATAAGAGCAAACTCTTAAAGGATAATGGGATTAGGACATAGTATGCCTTTCCTCTTTTTCTCCTTTTTTTTTTTTTAAATAAGAAACCTTTCAAATTTCATGTTTATAGTTTTCATTATGTTTATCATAACTATTAGGAAGGATGGCTAATGGTTTTCTGAAGGAAGAATTTTGTATTTCTAATATTTGAAGAGATTTAATATCTTTGACATGGTGAATGATGGTGTTTAATTCTGTTTCCTTTAAAAATCTTCATCATTTGATTTCATAGTTTTAGGTATATAAGGAATGTCCTACGTACAAAATAATCTTCCCTAATATTATGACATTCTTATCAAGCCATTCATAAACAGATTTAGTAGATAAAAATTAGATGTTAGACCAACAAATGACTATTAAATACTTCTTTCTGTGTATAATTATTTACTAAATCACAGATGCTCTGAATTAAAATGTATACAAACACCGTTCCAGTGATTGGTGTGATCATGTTTTTCATTGCTGAGGCAAGTTAATTTTCTATCAATTTGTGTTATATATTTGCAAAAAAGAGACATTTTCTGGAATGTATCTCTTTGGATTTAAAAATCACAAAATACTTATGTTTTTATTAGGATTTTAAGCTTTGAAACTATAGCTTTTTATTTTTTCTAATAAACAATGTGAAATTAGGTTTGTGAGTGGACCATTGCTTTTCATTTTTAAGAACAAAATGACTAATCTGTTACTCTGACTACCTAATGTCATAAGTAGGTAGTGACTACCTAGGTCAGTGGCGTGGTGGTAAGAAGAATTTATCAAGACAGTTTTAGGTTAGGAAAGGCAGATTTATTAGAGAAAGTATGAAAATACATTGTAAGGGTACAACAGACAGGTCAGCAAGAAAGGAACTGACTGCAAGGAGACAAAGGCTTGTTGGTGATTTTATGGAATGGTGCTTGTGCTATGTGCTGAAGAGGGCTTTGTGTAATACTAATAATGCCAGTGTTGCAGTGAGCTAACTTGGATTTTTCTATCAGCCGAGGGGCTAGTAATAAGTCGGGCACAGGAAGATGGTGAGTTATGTGTACAGGAGGGCTATGTGTCCTGGGTTATGAAGAAAGGCCGACTCATAGCTTATTTGCTTTCTCTTTTTGCTTTCCCCTGCTTCCACCAGCCTAACTCCTTTTCCCCAATTAGGACTCCACACCTAACACTGGTCAGAATTTAATTGTTAAATCCCAGGATGGCATACAAATTGGTATTCAGTTTTGATGGAGTCATTGGCTCCAGTTCCAGGTACACAGGATGACCCAACAAAATTCAGCAGAAATTATCCTCTAGCAGTAGCTCATTCTTTTTTAGTGGAATCTCTTAAAAGGTTTTCATCAGCTAGATAATATTTTCAATATTAGTTGCTAACAGAACTGTTTTGCTAGTAAGCACAGTTCTCTATGTTCATAGCTGAACTATATTCTGCTAGTAAATACAGAGTTCAATTTTTGAGTTCATGTATGTCTGAATCCAAAAGACCATATTCTTTTCATAAGACCACTTCAGGAAATAGCTGGTGTAGGCAGACAACATACACCTCATGTTTACCTGTGAGATTTTCGAAGAGTGTTGGATGCAGGTAAGCCTTTACAAAGTGATTACAAGAGAGAAAAGTCCTTCATAATTGATTAGTATGCTGTGGCCACTTCTGGGTGGAAACATTGGATCTTAATACAGGCAGGAGGAGGAGGAGAAAGTGTCAAAACCCAAGGGACTTGACTGATTCCAACAGAAGCACTGGTGAAGGAGTGGGCAAGTAAAAATCAATTTACCCCAAGTGAAATAAATACACAAAAAATTATAAAGTGATAAGAACAAAGATAAATAAAAAGTCCTAAAGGCTACCAGAGGGGGTGAGAAGATATAACACATACAGATAAGAATTATGACGGACTTAACATGGGAAACAATGCAAGGTAAAAAGATAATGGAATGACGTATTTAAAACACTACAAAAAAGTTTTCATTCTATAATTTCATATGTAGTAAAAATATTCTTCAAATATAAAGCCAGAATGAAGACATTTTCAGAAAAATGAAAACTGAGAGAATTTTTCACCTATACATCTTTACTGTAAGAAGTGCCTAAGGCAGATTTTCAGTTGAAGAGTAAAACCTTTCAGTTGGTATTAGTAGTAGATTAATCGCTAAATACCTATTTTTTTCCTATTATAACGGCATTGGATTTTAATTTCAATTTCCAATTTTTAATTGCTAGAAGAGATAAATACAATTCACTGTTACACAGTGACTATTATCCTGTGATCTTGCTGAGTTGCAAATTAGTTCTACTGACTTTTGTTGTAGATTCCTAAGGTTTTTCTACATACAAGTATACCTCATTTGTGCTTTGTTTTATTGTGCTTTGCAGATTTATTTATTTATTACAAATCGAAGGTTTGTGGCAACCCTGCATTAAACAAGTGTATTGACGCCATTTTTCCAACAGCATGTGCTCACTTAATGTCTCTGCGTCACATTTTGGTAATTCTCACAATATTTCAAACTTTATTATTATCATATCTGTTATGGTGATCTGTGATCAGTGATCTTTTTAAATTTTTAACTTTAATTTTTGTGGGTACATAGTATTTATGGGGTACATGAGATATTTTGATACAGGCATGCAATGCATAATAATCACGTCATATAAAATGGGGTATCCATCCCCTCAAGCATTTATCCTTTGGATTACAAACAATCCAATTATACTGTTAATCATTGTAAAATGTACAATTAAATTATTATTCACTAGAGGCACTCTGCTGTGCTATTGAATAGCAGGTCTTATTCATTCTGAGTATATTTTTGTTCCCATTAACCATCCCCGCTTCCCTCCCTCCCTACTTCCCTTCTCAGCCCCAGATCATTGTACTCTCTATCTCCATGAGTTCAATTGTTTTAATTTTAGCTCCCACAAATGAGTGTGAACATGTAAGTTTGTCTTCCTGTGCTTAGTTTATTTTACTTAACATAATGACCTCCAGTTCCATCCATGTTGTTGCAAATGACAGGAACTCATTCTTTTTTGAGCTGAATAGTAGTACTCCATTGTGTATATGTATCACATTTTCCTTAACCTTTCTTCTGTTGATGGAACTTGGGTTGCTTCCAAATCTTAGCTATTGTAAACAGTGCTTCAACAGACATAAGAGTGCAGATATTTCTTCCATATACCAATTTCCTTTCTTTTCAGAAGATACTCAGCAGTGGGATTGCTGGATTCTGTGGTAACTCAATTTTTAGTTTTTTGAGGATGCTCCAAACTCTTCTCCTTAGTGGTTGTGCTAATTTACATTCTCACCAACAGTGTGCAAGGGTTTCCTTTCCTCCACATCTTCACCAACATTTGTTATATAATAATGCTTGCTGCTTTTTTGGATATAAGCCATTTTAACTGGGGTGAGATAACATCTCATTGTAGTTTTGGTTTGCATTTCTCTGATGGTCCATGATGCTGAGCACCTTTCCATATGCCTGTTTGCCATTTGTATGTCTTCCTTCAAGAAATATCTATTCAGATCTTTTGTTTATTTTAAAATCAGATTATTACATTTTTTTCCTATAGAGTTTTTTTCTATAGAGTTGTGTGTGTGTGTGTATATGTATATATATATATGTGTGTGTGTGTGTATATAGATATATGTGTGTGTATATACATATATATACACACATAGAGAGAGAGAGAGAATATATAGAGTGTCTTATATCATATTTTTTCCTATAGAGTTTTTTCCTATAGAGTTTTTTTCCTATAGAGTTGTGTGTGTGTATATATGTGTATATATATATATATATGTATATATATATGTGTGTGTGTATATATATACATATATATGTGTATATATATATATATACACACACACATATATATATACATATATATACACACATAGAGAGAGAGAGAGAGAATATATAGAGAGAGTGTCTTATATCTTCTGGTTATTAATCCCGTGTCACATAGACAGTTTGCAAACATTTCCTTCTATTCTGTGGATTGTGTCTTCATTTTGTTGATTGTTTCCTTTACTGTGTGGAAGCTTTTTAACCTGATATGATCCCATTTATCAATTTTTGCTTTTGTTGCCTGTGGTTGTGGAACGTTACTCAAAAACATTTTCCCAGATCAATGTCCTGGAGAGTTTTTCCTAATATTTTTTCCTAATATTTTCTTGTAGCAGTTTCATAGTTTGAGGCCTTTGACTTAACTCATTAATCCATTTTGATTTGATTTTTTATAAGATGAGAGATAGGGGCCTAGTTTATATCTACTAAATATGAATATCCAGTTTTCTTTGTTCTATTTTTTGGAAAGATTTTCCTCTCTCTTTTGTTTGTTCTTGGCATTTTTGTCAAAAATGTGTTCACTGTAAATGTTTGGTTTTATTTCTGGGTTCTCTATTCTGTACCATTGGTCTATGTGTCTTTTTATATGCTGGTATCATGTTATTTTGGTTACTGTAGCTCTGTAGTATAATTTGAAGTCATGTAATGTGATTCTTCCAGTTTTCTTCCTTTTGCTCAGGATGGCTTTGGTTACTTTGAGTCTTTTGTGGTTCCTAAATTTTAGAATTATTTTTCCTATTTATGTGAAGGATGTCATTGGTATTTTGGTGGGGATTGCATTGAGTCTGTAGATTGCTTTGGGTAGTATGAACATTTTAACAATATTGATTCCTGCAATTCATTAGCATGAAATATCTTTCATTTTCTGTGTCCTCTTCAATTTCTTGTGTCTGGGTTTTATAGTTTTTATTGTAGGGATCTTTCACCTCTTTGCCTTAGTTAATTCCTGGGCATCTTATTTTATCTGCAGCTATTATAAATATGATTGCCTTCTTGATTTATTTTCCTAATTGTTCACTGTTGGCATATAGAAATACTACTCATTTTTGTATGTTGATTTTTTATCCTGCAACTTTATTTTTTAATTAGTTCTAAATAGTTATTTGGTGGATTCTTTAGTTTTTTCCAAATATAAGATTTAATCATCTGCAAACAAGGATACTTTGACTTCTTCCTTTCTAAAGTGGATACCCTTTATTTCTTTCTCTTGTCTGATTGATCTATCTAGGACTCCTAGTCCTATGTTGAATAACAGTGGTGGAAGTGGGCATCCTTGTCTTATTCCAGGTCTTGCTAGAAGGGCTTTCAGTTTTTCCCATTCTGTGTGATACTAGCTGCGGGTCTTTTGTATATGGCTTTTTTTGTGTTGAGGTATGTTCCATCTATACCCAGTTTTTTGAGGGTTTTCATCATGAAAAATGTTGAATTTTGTCACATGGTTGTTCAGCATCGATTGAAATAATCATATGGTTTTTGTCCTTCATTCTGTTGATATTAATGATCACTTTGGTTGATTTGTCTATGTTGAACCATCCTTGCATCCCAGGGATAAATCCCACTTGGTCATGATGAATGACCTTTTTAATGTGTTGTTGAATTTGGTTTGCTAGTTTGCTGTTGAGGATCTTTGCATCAGTGTTCTTCAGGTATATTGGGCTGTATTCGTCTTTTTCTCTGATGTATCTTTGGTTTTGGTATCAAGGTAATACTCAGCTCATAGAATGAGTTTGGAAGTATTTTCTCCTCTTCTAATTTTTGAGATGGTTTGGGTAGGATTGGTATTAGTTCATTAAATGTTTGGTTGAATTCAGAAGTGAAACCATTGGGTCCCAACTTTTCTTTGCTGAGAGACCTTTTTTTACAGCTTCGATCTTGTTACTTGTTATTGGTCTTTCAGGTTTTGGATTTCTTCATTGTTCACTCTTGGTAGATTATGTGTCTTGTTGAGAAATGTTAAGTTGTTGAGAAATGCAAGGTGTATGAATATCGAGAAATACTGAGTGTATGATAGAATATATTGTTTGCTAGGAAGAACGATGGCAAGGAAAACCTAGCTGGCCCCCACCCAAGTAGAAAACTATTTGGGGCATTCCAAAGTGGAAAGGCAATATATAAATATCATACACCAGTTAAAATAATTCCTTAAGCACGGGATATCTACCCTGCCCCATGGCTCCCTCATGGAGAATACTTTTTAGTTTGTCTGTGATCAGTGGTAAGCAGGCACCAGCTGCCTACTTGGCATATTTTGTGTTAGGAGAAAATACTGAACATCTCTTTGTTAATAATCACCTGTTCAGAGAGAATAAATGCATGAGTCAGAGTCTGCTCGAGTCCCTCAGCCCGGAATGCTGTCAGCCCCCTGAGTCTCTCAGCTTGGAAGGCCAATGGCCCCTTGGATAGTCCCACTTTGTTGTTCTATCTGGGTGTCATATCTGGGTGTCTGCCTCTCAATTCCTTCAGTGCTGCCTGTGTGGGGGGTCTCTAAGGCTGAGCTGGTCTCAGCAGTGTCTAGGAATGTATTTTTTCTTTTCCCAATTTTTGGTATTCAGTTGCTCATAGTAGTCTCTAATGACCCTTTGAATTTTTGTGGTATTGCTTGTAATGTCTTCTTTTTCATCCCTGGTTTTATTTATTTGGGTTTTCTCTCTCTCTTTTTTTTAGTCTGGCTAAAGGTTTGTCAATTTTGTTTAGCTTTCCAAAGAACTAATCTTTCTTTTCATTGATCTTTTGTGTCATTATTTTGTTTCAGTTTTATTTCTTCCCTGATCTTTATAATTTTTTTCTACTAATTTTTGTTTTGGTTTACTCTTGATCTGATTTTTTTCCATGTTTACTAAAGGGAAGATAGCAATTTATTGACTGAGCACATAAAACTAAGGATAAAACATTCACTTTTATTGAATCAATGAAATCACTATCATTTCAATGATACCAGATTAAATAATTAGGATCTTGATATCTCTCAACCTCTGTCTCTTGCCTCTTCACTCATGAAAGCACTTACATTCTGAAAGTTTAAAGTCTCTGGGAGAAAAATCAAAACATTCTCTTCTGAATACATCTGAGCATTCTCATAAATTCTTTTATAAGTTGGCTCTGAAAAGTTCTAGCCAGAACAATCAGGCAAGAGAAAGAAAGAAATAAAATTCAAATAGGAAAATAAGAAGTTTAACTTTCTCTCTTTGTTGATGTTGTTATACTATACCTAGAAAATTCTAAGGACTCTGTCAAAAGGCTCCTGGAACTGAAAAATGAGTTCAGGAAAGTTTTGGGATACAGAATCAATGTACAACAATCAATAGCATTTCTATATACCAGTAATATTCAAGCTGAGAATCAAATGAAGAACACCATCCCATTTACAAAAACCACACACAAACAATACCTATTAGGTTGGTGCAAAAGTAATTGCAATTTTTGCCATTTAAGTGGCAAAGTTTAAAGTAATGGCAAGTTAAATTTAAAGTAATGGCAAAACCTAATCCAACCTAATAGAATTATACCTAAAAGAGAAGGTGAAAGATCACTGCAATGAGAACTATGGGATACTGCTATAAATATCATAAATGACACAAATAAATGGAAAAACATTTTATGTTCATAGATTGGAAAAATCAGTATCATTAAAGTAGTTATAGTGCCCAAAGCAATCTACAGATTCAATGCTATTCCTATCCAACTACCAATGACATTTTTCACAGAACTAGAAAAAACTATTCTAAAATTCATATGGAAAAGAGCCTAAACAACCAAAGCAATCCTAAGCAAAAAGAGCAAAGCTGGAGGCATCACATTACATACTTCAAACTATATTATAAGGCTACAGTAACCAAAACAACATGATACTAGTACAAAAACCCATAGACTACTGGAACAGAATAGAGAACACAGAAATAAAACCACACACCTACAGCCATCTTATCTTTGACAAAGCTGACAAAAATAAGCAATGGGGAAAGGACTCCCTATTTAATAAATGGTTCTTGTATAGCTGACTAGCCATATGCAGAAGACTGAAACTGAATCCCTACCTTTCACCATACACACAAATTAACTCAAGATGGATTAAAGATTTAAATGTCAGACCTCAAACTATAAGAATCTTAGAAGAAAACAATTCCGGACATCGGCCTTGGTAAAGAACAGACAACCTACAGAATGGGAGAAAATATTTACAAACTGTGCATCTGACAAAGGTATAATATCCAGAATCTGTAAGGAACTTAAACAAATGAACAAGTAAAAACAAATAACCCCATAAAAAAGTAGGCAAGAAACATGAACATGAACAGGGACTTCTCAAAAGAAGACATACAAGTGGCTAAGAAACATGAAAAAATGCTCATCATCATCAGAGACATTCAAATGAAAACCACTGTGATATACTATATCACACCAATCAGCATAGCTCTTATTAAAAAGTCAAAAAACAACAGATGCTGGTGAGGCTTTAGAGAAAAGGAAATGCTGATACACCGTTGATGGAAATGTAAATTAGTTCAACCACTGTGGAAAGCAGTTCGGAGATTTCTCAAAGAACTTAAAACAGAACTACCATTCAACTCAGCAATCCCATTACTGTGTATATATCTAAAGGGTAATAAATCATTCTACCAAAAAGACACATGCAGTCATATGTTCATTGCTACACTATTCACAATAGCATAGACATGGTATCAACCTAGGTGCCCATCAGTGGTGGATTGGATAAAGAAAACATGGTACATACACACCGTGGAATACCACAGGGATAGCCATAAAAAGAATGAAATTATGTCCTTTGCAGCAACATGGATACAGCTGGATGCCATTATCCTAAATGAATTAATGCAAGAACAGAAAACCAAATACTGCATATCCTCACTCATAAGTGAGAGATAAAAACTGGGTACTGACAGCCATAAAGATGAGAATAATAGACACCAGGGACTACTAGAGGGGGAAAAGAGAGAGAGGGGGCAAGGGTAGAAAATCTACCTATTGGGTACTATGCTGACTACCTGGGTGATGAGTTCAGTTACACCCCAAACCTCAGCATCATGCAATATACCCATATAACAAACCCGTACATGTATCTTCTGAACCTAAAATAAAAGTTGAAATTAATTTAAAAAAGAGTATGATTGAATAATTTTTATTTACTTTCATCTCTATAGAACCTGTGTACATTTTGCCTGTTACATCATAAATACGTTCCCATTACTGGAAGCAACATGATCATTTCCCAGTTCATGATCTCTGAAAGAACCTAGTTACATCTAAAATTAGAATCAAGAATAAATGACTAATTTCAGACTCCTTCCTCTGACGAGGAACTTAGTGCACTTCACATACTTCTGCTCTCTTTTCTCTGCCTCAGCCATTCTCTTAGCCACCATTATTCATTTAACATGAGGCTATAGGCCTGTCTTGCTGGTGGGAAGAACTGAACTAGTCATCAGTTTTATTGGGAAAGCAGCTTGGTTTAGATTGAAACTATGTGAACCTGATGCCATTTGCCTAGAACCTACATGGATGCCCAGGAAGCTTTAGGAAAAACATAATGATTTAGTATGGAGAATTTTGGAATGAGAAAAAATACATCAAAAACACAGATCAGGAAAGAGCCGAATGTCCTTTAGCCTATTATGGCAGGGAGATTATTTGACAAACAGCAAAATAAAATAAGCCTTCCAGAAATATAGAAACCAGGACATTTTTTCATGCAATCTGAACCAGCTGGACTTCATGAGGGAAAAATCTCTTGCTGTGGCAAATTCTTGCCTTTGGGTATTTTCAGGACTAGCTACTTACTGCTGGAGAAGATGGAACTGTGGCTGAGGGATCCTGTACTCAGCCTTTCTGTGCCCTTTCTTGGAGGACTAATCTTCCCAAGATGAAAGACATCTTTATCCATCCCTCTGCTTCTTCTTGTATTGCACAGTGATATCCAAATCTCTGAGTAGATACTGAAAGAGAAGACATGTGATAATAGGAGTAGAATGTGGCACAAAATTGGTTCTTGTTGATCAGAGCAGTTTCTATGCTGTACAATGGTGGTGCAGTGCAGTGCTTGGTTTTTCAGAAATCACAGAAAGGGGAGCATATCTAACACTGTTGGTATGAACTCAGGCATCATCTGTTACCTGGTGTGGGTTCCAAAATAGTTAGTATTTCAGTGCTTGGTCAGGGAGGACCAACACCTTTCTCAAATGTTTATAGCCCGGAAGAGCGTTGCCAGGGGAAACTAGTAAATGTTTAATAACAAGGTCTTTGAACAAAGAAAAAGCCTTGATGTATAGCATTTGCCAGTTTCTTCCAGGATGGCTGATTTCAAACTACCAAGATGATGTCGCTGAACTTGGGCTTGGGAAAAGATACACTGTGCGCTTCTCAGGTGATGGGTGCACCAAAATCTCAGAAATTACCACTAAAGAACTTATCCGTGTAACAAAAAACCACCTGTTCCCCAAAAACGATTGAACTAAAACTAAAGAAGATACATTTTGCCAAACATCATATAACATTCCTACCATACAAAGACAACAAATACAATCTAAAGACCACAAAGATAAGAGTAAATTGTAGTACAATTAGAAAGTGATGAATTTTGAGAATTTATTACTTTCACTTTTAATATTGGAAATGTAAATATCTTGTTACTTGCAAATAATCTGATTATCCATGTGGAACAATTAAGAGGTTTCTTTGGCAGTTTTTGCTCACTTGTGGCTTTTCCACATGGCCTTTTTACATTCAGCTGCTCTGGTTCAGAAGGGTTTGTATGCAATAGCTTGGCTTCAGATTTTGTTGTTTTACTCAACTATTTGGTTCCAACTTGCTTTGTGACGTTAATTGCCTGAGATGTTTTTAAAGACTGACGTTCTGATAGTGAAACATTTACTAAACAAGATTTTGCGTCCAAATATCATTTTGAGAAGATTAAATGTCACTCTTTCCTACTGTTTTCCATAACCCCAACCTATAGTCTTCTGTTGATTTATTCTGCTGAATACGTTTGTTTACTAAGGTATCTTTAAGGTATATCAAGCTTTCAATTTTCAACAAATGACAAATATAAATGTGAGGCATATTAAACTTTCTGCTTATTATATAAAGAAAGCAGCTTATAACTAGCCCTGTAAGTTTGAATCTCTCCATTATTTTATTTTATGCAACATAATTTTAGTGTAATATTCTTTATATCATGGTTATAGTTTCTTGTTTTATAAAAGACATGAGAAACAACATAAATGTTTCATTGAATAATTCATGGTTATGATTTATTGGATAAACAGGCACAGTAAAGAGCAAAAAAGTTTATTTTCTTATACAAAAACTGAGCCTGATTTTCTCTTATCTTCTCATCTATATTTCCTGCCTTGTTCAGAAATAATATAAATCTAAGATTTTAAAATAAGTTCTATGCTTTTTTGTCCAGTGCCATTCATCCATCCATCTGTCTGTCCATCCATCCATCCATCCATCCATCCATCCATCCATCCATCCATCCAATAAATAGTACCTAATATGTACCAGGCCTCTATCTCCTGCAGTGAAAAGCTGTCACAGCCAAGGGGCAGACACAGAGCTTGACAGAATCACAGATCCCCAGAGACAGAAATTTTCTGCCAAGGTAGACTTGTTAGATCTGTTACACTCCTTTTCCCTGACTGGGCAACCTGGGGCCCTGAAAGAAGGATGACATCTGGGTAGATGTCCCTGCAGAATCTGGCTCTGTGGTGTACCATGAAGCTTGAAAGCTGCAGCAGCTACATCCATGACCCTATTGAGAGCTGATACCCCTCCAGGCATGGAGATGCTGTGGAGGTCCCTCCCAGCATGGGAGCAAGTATTGAGAGGTGTGCCAGAATAATCCCTTTAAAGTAAAAGACATCTTGCTGCATTCTGCATCACTACTACAGAGAAGTAAGCAGACTGGCTGATAGGCCTTTTGGGTTTTGAGGCAACAGATTTCACACCAAGGAAAAATTCTCCTGCACATGTGATGACTGACATGGAAAGCTACTGGCTTTGAGAGGGAGTGGAGCAGAAAGGGCTTTGCAGCAGGTCCTGACTGCTATGCAAGCAACTCTACCACTGAAGTGTTAGAGGTGTTTGTGGTGGAAAAAGATTCATTGTAAAGTTTACAGAAAGCTCCAGAGGGAGAATCACAACACAGGCCCCTGGGGTTCTGGAGGAAGACTGTGCCATCTGCAGCAGAGACTTACACACTTTCTGGGAAACAGCTTCTGGCATGTTACCGAGCTCTTGTAGAGAAGCAACAATGGAACATGAGACACTGAGTGACCAAATATCTGGAATTGCCTATTATAAGCTGTGTCTATCAGAGCAACTGAAGAATAAAGTCAGAAAGTCTGGCAGCATTAAAAAGATGGAACAGTCCATCTGGGATTATATCTTAGTAGGGCCAGAGGCTATAAGAAAGTTAATGAGCAAATCAGTCCAGATCTCCATGTGGTCCTACATGGGTGCGTCAGTGCCACTCATGTCAGTGGTCATATAAAGGGTCCCATGTGACCAGCAGGAGAAGTAAAAAAACCCATGATTTGTTTACAGATGGGCTACCTTGGTATGTGGGAATAGGGTGGAAAAGGACATCAGTTGCATTAGAGCCACATCCAGAAGTGGCCTTGAAAGATCGTGTAGAAGAATCTTCCCCATGGAAGAGCTGTGAGCAGTACATCTGGTTATCTACTTTGTGTGGAAGGAGAAGTGACCTGATGTGAGAATACACACAGATTTCTAAGCAGTGGCCAACAGCCTTGCCAATTGTTCAGGAGCCCAGGAAGAAAAGAATTGGAAGATCAGAGACGAGGATGTCTGGGGGAGAAGCATGTGGAACAACATATGGGAGTCACTCAAAGTGTGAAGATTTCTGCACTTTAATGCCCCATGGAAAGCATCTTCTATGGAAGAGGCCCTGGTTAACCAAGTAGACAAATAACTTGGGTTAGGCAGCCTTCGTCACCAGCCACTCTGGAACTGGCACGATGGGCACAAGAATGGAGTGGCCTTGGAGACAGAGATGGAGCCTACACGTGCCCTGCAGGTTGGACTTCCACTGACCAAACCTGTTGTAATTCCTGCCATTAGGAGGAATTTCCTGCATCTAGAAACTATCAAAAATGCATTCCCTGCAGTAAGTTCTCTCCTGGAGGGAGTTCTGAGATGCACCCTTCCCTGGCTGCCACTTATGGGGGATTCAGTGAAGGTGAGAGTGGAAAGAAAGAGAAGATCACTCTTTTACCTATTTTTCATAACACATTTACTTCAACTGCCATGTCCACATGCATCAGTTCATCCTCCAATGCATTACCTTTTTTTTCATTTAAAAAGATTCAATATGATCTTTTCTTTTTTTTCTTTTTTTTTAAAAGAAAGAAAAAGAGAGAAAAGAAAGAAAGAGTGAAAGAAAAAGAATGTAATAGAGAAAGAAAGAGGAAGAGAAAGAGGGAGAGAGAACGGGATTCTTGTTCTATTGCCCAGGCTAGAATGCAGTCTAAAAATGGGTATTAAAAACCTCTTTTATGCCAATAATTGTGCTTAACAATGGAGACAGGAAGGAAT
>CAUYLG010020379.1:0-21324 GCA_963573385.1 Cacajao melanocephalus
TGTCTCCATTGTTAAGCACAATTATTGGCATAAAAGAGGTTTTTAATACCCATTTTTAGACTGCATTCTAGCCTGGGCAATAGAACAAGAATCCCGTTCTCTCTCCCTCTTTCTCTTCCTCTTTCTTTCTCTCTTACATCCTTTTTTTTCTTTCTTTCACTCTCACTTTCTTTCCTCTGTTTTTCTTTTTTTCAAAAAAAAAAAAAAAGAACATGTGATATTTGTTTCTCCATGCTTGGCTTATTTCACAACACAGTGACCTCCAGTTCCATGCCTGTTGCTGCAGATGACAGGATCTCATTCTTTTTTAGTGCTGAATAATATTCCATTTTGTATATTTTCTTTATTCACTCATCCATTGATGGGTACTTCGATTGATTAAATATTTCAGCTATCATAAATAGTGCTGCAATAAACATGGGAGTGCAGATATCTTTTCCATATATTGAAACATATAGACTTTATCCTTAAAAATTAAAAGTCTATATGTAACATCTGGAACAAAGAACATTAAAACAAAAAAAATTAAAAGTCTCCCCTGAGCCTGAACTGCTTTGGCATCCGGAACTTCCTTTTTCAAACCCAAAGCTGCCTCACAACTGTTTCCTACTGCTTGTCTTTAAATTTTCCATCCTAACAGGCCACCACCCCTTCTGCTATAAACTTGTACATTCTTAAGTCCCTATTCTTTCCTGGCACTCCTCCCTTACTTAGAATGGGTTTATCACTGAAAGCGTCCTACCCACTGTTCAAGGTCAAATTCAAATGTAAGCTCCTGGGTGTCCCAGTCAGAAATGATTCTCTTCTCATCCATGCTTCTAAGATAACTATTTTCTTACCATTTAATTATTTTTCACTCAGTAAAGATTTATTGAGCACCAAATATATGCCAGGTTCACCTGTTTATCCTCTTACTCCATATGCTTTTTTTTTTTTTTTGAGATGAAATTTTGTTCTTGTTGCCCAGACTGCAGGGCAATGGCGTAGTCTTGGATCATTGCAACTTATGCCTCCCAGGTTCAAGCGATTCTCCTGTCTCAGCCTCCTGAGTAGCTGGGACTACAGGCGCCTACCACCTGGCTAATTTTTGTATTTTTAGTAGAGACAGGGTTTCATCGTGTTGGCCAGGCTGGTCTCAAACTCCTGACTTCAGGTGATCCGCCTACCTCTGCCTTCCAAAGTGCTGGGATTATAGGCATGAGCCACTGCACCAAGCTGCTCCATATGCTATCATAATTACTTGGTTATTATATGAGGGCAGGAGCTGAATCTTGTTCCTTCTTCCATCTCCCCCCAGCCCTTCTACAAACAGTGTTTTTCATATGGTCCTGTGCAACAATGTGGTTGACTGAATTGGGTGCTGTTGAACATGGTCTCGGCAGCGTGAACTGCACACACGTTTTTTTCTGGATATGGGTAATGGTATTTATTTTGACCTATCAAGGTTCTGTAAGGCCTGTCACCTACAGAAGTTTGGGAAGTGACTTCAGAATGAAGGGCGCCTCCAGGAAGGACATAGAATGCCACCCTCCAAATCCTTCCAGCGGCGCCTATGGTGGATGAGAAATACCTTCTCCAGAGTCGGCCTCAGAAGTGAAGATCTGAGTTGTTTGGTCACCAGTCATGATGAGTTTGCTGCTGTCCTGCCTCCACTCTCCACTCACTCATGTGGATTGCGTGTGGCTCTTCCTGCCAAGGTCAATGCTCTATCTGAACACACATTGGCTAATGTTCCTTTTTTTTTTTTTTTTTTTTGACAGAGTCCTGCTCTGTTGCCCAGGCTGGAGTGCAGTGGCCCAATCTCGGCTCACTGCAGTGTCTCTGCCTCCTGGGTTCAAGCGATTCTCCTGCCTCAGTCTCCCAAGTAGCTGGGACTAGAGGCACGTGCCACTACGCCTGGCTAATTTTTGTATTTTTAGTAGAGACGGGGTTTCACCATGTTGGCCAGGCTGGTTTCGAACTCCTGACCTCAGGTGATCCACCCTCTTCGGCCTCCCAAAGTGCTGGGATAACAGGCATGAGCCACTGTGCCTGGCCATATTGGCTAATGTTCTGATCTGAGTTGCTGGCGTGTTCCCCCCTGGGCTTGTATGTGTGTGTGGAGCATGGGTGCAGCCCTCCGAAAGTCTGTTCCTGGGACGGCTGAAATCCCCACCAGACCCTCTTACCAGACATCGCCCTTGTATTTCCTCTGCTTGTCTTTCACTTGACCTTTTACTGGTCATCAAAGGGTTTTCTGGCAAGGTGTTTGCTTTCTCAGTAACCAACTGAGAGCTGCTATTTGGTTTCTTGAGAACTGGATTAGGATTTTTCTAATGTCTAGAAAGGATTCCCAAGCCCACTTTTCTGAAAGCCTAAACATTTGAAATCCTTTGCTAACGCTGATTTCAAATTCAGAACACAACAACTTCCCAAGCTCCACACCTTTCACAAGGTCTGTCTCATGTTTACAAGAGCAAGTTTCATCTGTCTTTCTCCTTCACAACTTGGATAGCACTTTCAGCCCTATCAAGGACTTGTCAAGGTGAAGAGAATGAAAGATTGAGCGAGAGACACAGCGTGAAACTAACAAAAGCTCGGAGAAACGAAATGTCGCTGGAGGGAAGGTGGCTTTGTGCAAATGTAATTTCTGTGGGAAGCGGTTTTTACAAAGTCAAGATGAATTGGTGTGTTAGTACAGAGATTTTTTTTTCCTTCTACAAATGATCAAGGAAAATGGATTTTTAAAATGTAAACATTCTCTTGTAGTATTTACAGCTTCTCTAATATAGGAGGACAAAGGTCTCAGAGCTTAAAGTAAAAAATGCAGGAACAGGGAGATAACAGCTCTTTTACAGTTTGATTGTAATCTAAATATAACAAGAAAATCACTCTATACATAAGACATCATGATGAATAAATATCTGGGTGAGGAGACTATTGAGTCTTTTTTTTTTCCTTACTTTTTCTTTCCTAAGGAGTTTTCTTTCTTTGAGAAAGGCCTTTGGTGATGAAGATAAATAGTGGTTGAATGAAAAGCCATTGTTGGCCTTTGCTGATAGAGGGTTTTGGGGAAATGATTTGTCAGGGCAGAGAAACTAATAGATGAAATGTGAAACCTCAGAGATCACCCAGTTCAATCCTTCATGTTACACATAAGAGTACTGAATCCAGGCAGGTATGATTTAAGAAGGCACAAAGCCTCATCTCATGACATTTCAGGACTCACCTCTGTCCTGTGTGACACTCAGGAAATACACTTACTTTTCTACCAAACTGGTGTCCTAATTAAAACCTCCTGTGGGCAGGGTGTGGTGGTTTACACCTGTAATCCTAGCACTTTGGGAGGCCGAGGCTGGCAGATCATCAGAGGTCAGGAGTTTGAGACCAGCCTGGCCAACATGGTGAAACCCCATCTCTACTAAAAATATAAAAATTAGCCGGGTGTGATAAAGGGTGCCTGTAGACCCAGCTACTCTGGAGGCTGAGGCAGGAGAATCACTTGAACCTGGGAATCGGAGGTTGCAGTGAGCCGAGATGGCACCATTGCACTCTAGCCTGGGTAACAGAGCGAGACTCTATTGCAGAAAAACCCGCCTAAGGGAAGAAATCCTTGAATTACTTCCATAATGACATCTATTCTTTTTGGTAGCAAAGTCACTTGTCAATAGAAAATCTGTCATTTGGGGAAGGTCATTATTACCCTGGGCATCTGGTTTCGTGTTTAGTGAATTTTGGCTGTGCTTATTCTCACTCTTGATCCTTGAGAGGTTTCTGTACCTTCAGGTTTTGCTCCCGACCCCTAGTCCTTTGTCTTAGTCAGTTTCAGCTGATTTAACAGAGTTATCCCATACACTGGGTGGCTTATAAACTACTGAAATTTATTTCTTTTCTTTTTCTTTTTTCTTTTTTTTTTTTTTTTTGAGACAGAGTCTCGCTCTGTCGCCAGGCTGGAGTACAGTGGTGCGATCTTGGCTCTCTGCAACCTCCGCCTCTTGAGTTCAAGCAATTCTCCTGCCTCAGCCTCCCGAGTAGTTGGGACTACAGGCACATGCCACCACGCCCAGCTAATTTTTGTATTTTTAGTAGAGATGGGGTTTCACCATGTTGGCCAGGATGGTCTCGATCTCTTGACCTTGTGATGCACCTGCCTCGGCCTCCCAAAGTGCTGGGATTACAGGTGTGAGCCACTGTGCCCGGACCAGAAATTTATTTCTTACAGTTCTGGCCACTGGAAAATCTGAGATCATGGTGCCAGCGGATTCGGGGTCTGGGAAGGGCCTGCTTCCTGGCTCATATCTGGCCTTCTCATTGGATACTCACATAGTATGAAATACTCTATGGGCCCCTTTTACTCTTTTCTTTTTTGTTGAAACACAGTCTTGCTCTGTTGCCCAGGCTGGAGTACAAGGGCTCAATCTCTGCTCACTGCAACCTCTACCTCCTGGCTTCAAGGATTCTCCTGCCTCAGCCTCCTGAGTAGCAGGGATTATAGGTGCATGCTGCCATGCCCGGCTAATTTTTTTTTGTATTTTAGTAGAGATGGGGATTTCACCTTGTTGCCCAGGTTGGTCTTGAACTCCCGAGCTCAGGCAATTCACCCGCCTCGGCCTCCCAAAGTGCTGGGATTATAGGCGTGAGCCACTGCACCCGGCCACTGGGCCCCTTTTCTAAGAGGTTTCATGATCCCATTCATGAAACCTCTACCCTGGTCACCTAATCACCACCCAAGACCCTACTTCCTAATACCACCACACTGGCGATTAGGATTTCAACATAAAAACTCTGGGGAGACACAAACATTCAGTTCACTGCATCGCCCCAAGGTCTCACTGCCTCCACAGGAAAGCACTTGGTAAGTGTTGTGTGGGGCAGTGGTGCAGAACGGCGGGTTTTCTCTGTGCTCAAGGCACAAGTCTATGGGCTCACGCTCCGTTCCACAGACTGACTTCTCCTCCCTGCTCCATTTGGCTCTGTGGCTGCTGACAAGCTCTGTCCACTGGCGCCAGCGCCGACTTCAGAGGTCGTTAACACTGTTGGGGTGTCCTCTATGAGAAGGGTGAGCCACCTCAGGCCCAGGAGTCCCAGTGATCAATCAGCCGTGCTCTCCTTCCAGAGAAGGGACGTCCAGCCATGCTCCCTATTCCTTATTCCTTGCAAGGACTGAATGTAGCAATTCTTTCCTAGCTGCTCACCCATCTGACCCCCAATCCACAGAGCTCTTGAGGGCAGTGATCAAGTCTTATTTATTTATTTGTTTATTTTGTTGTTACTGTTGGTTTTGGGTTTTTTGTTTGTTTGTTTTTAAGACAGAGTCTCACTCTGTCACCCAGGCTGGATTTAAGTGGTGTGATCTTAGCTCACTGTAACCTCTGCCTCAAGGGTTCAAGTGATTCTCCTGTGTCAGCCTCCCGAGTAACTGGGTTTACAGGGGTGCACCACCATGCCAGGCTAATTTTTGCATTTTTAATAGAGATGGAGTTTCACTATGTTGGCCAGCCTGGTCTCAAACTCCTGACCTCAAGTTATCTGTCCGCCTCAGCCTCCCAGAGTGCTGGGATTACAGGTGTGAGCCATTGTGCCTGGCCTGTGTCTTATTTATTTCTGCATCCCTGTATTTAACCTAGGGTGAGTGTTTAAGAGATGTTTGGCCCGTCCCCCTGGGCCTCTCATAGTACCCCATGCCAGAGCAAACTGTAGCCCCGAACCATTGCCTGGCCTGTGTGCCCGTAGGCTGCTGGCACTGACGTGGGTTGCACATGGATAAAAAAAGAAAGAAAAAGAAAAAAAAAAAGAGATGTTTGTTGCATGAAGTGATGCTCAGTGGCCATTCACATCTGTGAAAAAACAAAACAAAACAAAACAAAACAAAACAAAACAAAACAAAACACTTGCCTTTTTTTTTTTGAGCCGGAGTTTTACTCTTGTTGCCCAGGCTGGAGTGCAGTGGCCTGATCTTGGCTCACTGCAACCTCTGCCTCCCGGGTTCAAGTGATTCTCCTGCCTCAGCCTCCCGAGTAACTGGGATTTCAGGCACCCATCACCAAGCCTGGCTAAATTTTTGTATTTTTAGTAGAAACAGGGTTTACCATGTTGGCCAGGATGGTCTTGAACTCCTTACCTCAGGTGATCCACCCGCCTTGGCCTCCCAAAGTATTGAGATTACAGGTGTGAGCCACTGCACCTGGTCAACACTTGCCTTTCACGTCAACCATTTATTAATGAAGTAGTCACTGAGCCCATCCTATGAGTGGGTGCCAGAGTAGTACTGGACATGCAGTCCCTGCTCTCAAGTAACTTCCAGTTAATGAATATGACAAATAGAATCGGATAACTTAATCAAAGTATGCTGACCAGTGGTGGCCTCATGATGGGGACTAGACACTCATCTTCATCAGGCACATTGGGAGAAACCCAATGGCATCAAAGTCATGTTGGATGTTGCGTGGCCATTGGTAACGTATGGTTGGCATTAGGTCCAGTGCAGGTGAAAAACAATGGTTGGTCTAGCCATTCAGTGCCTAATTGTGTTATATCCTCTGTGTCTCTCAAAGCGTTTTCCATACAGGAGAGAAAAAGACTCCAAGCTTTCAAGTCAAAGAGTTTGGCATCTCAAACGCTTTTCCACAGTCTCCCCTTGGTGATGAAGACAACTTCTTGTCTCCTGAGTCCTTCTCTGTTAACAATCTTCAAGAAATTGTCTAAACAAGTTGCCGGGGACATAGGTGTGATGGCCGGGGGGGCATGTGAGTTTATGTCCTCCTGAATAGACTGCCCTTGACAAGAGATGCATTGTGTGACATGAGCAGCTAAACTTGTAAAACATGTTCGAAGCTCAAAATGTATCATATTTTACCTGAGAAAATAAGCGATCGTATGAAACGTGCTGGAGAATGCGCCCTGCTGCCTCTGCAAAACAGTGGAGTGGAGAGCGAATTTCGTCCACACCTTGCCAGCTTTCAGGAGGGAGACGCAGGCAGGGGGCTCTTTGTTTGCTCAGCACCTCACACCAGGCCATGCCTGTGACAGCCCAAAACGCGGCTGTGAATAGCAGTTCTATCACAAGGGTTCTCAAATACGAAAGTCGAGTTGGAACAAAGAGCAGGCACCAGGCAGACTTCCTCTGTTAAAGATTATCCAACGCGTCACCTGGGTGCCAACATTCCCATAAATCCCAGCAGCTATAAGCAGCTCTGTCTCACCTAGTGTAACTGGACAGCTTTGAAACCCTGCCGGAGACCTCGTGGCATTCTATGAAACGACCTCATCACAGGGGAATGAAGTTTATCTTGAAGCCTGTAAGTGTGTTTGCTTGAAAGATGATTTACCACACTCAACAATGACCAAATTTCCTAAATTAAACCTGATCCTCTTGTTATAACTCCGAATCTCACAATCTCATCGAGAGGAATAGATCAGCTAGGGAAGTGTAAATCTCTCTGGGATGGCCTTTCAGTGAATCTGAAGGCTGATTCCCAGCTGGGCAGAAGAAAAGATAGGAAGGTTTCTCACTGCAGACAAGCAGAAAGCAGTGCCTGTCAGAGTGACAGGCTGAGGGAAGCTCCCTCCCAAACTCTGCCCCATCTTCCTCCCCGTAGGTCCTAACTTTTTGTCTCTTTGTCTTTTGGAAAGTGAGGCTTTCAAGGACTCATGATTTGTGATAGAGAACATTAGCACCCCTTTCTCCCTTTTGCTTGTGTTTTGTTTTTTTTGAGACAGAGTCTTGCTCTGTCACCCAAGCTGGAGTGCAGGTGTGATCTCGATCTTGGCTCACTGCAACCTCCACCTCCCAGATTCAAGCAATTCTCCTGCCTCAGCCTCCTGAATAGCTGGGACTACAAGTGCCCACCAACACACCCAGCTAATTTTTGTATTTTTAGTAGAGATAGGGTTTCACCATGTGGCCCAGGCTGGTCCTGAACTCCTGACCTCGTGATCCGTTCACCTCGGCCTCCCAAAGTGCTGCGATTGCAGGCATGAGCCACTACGCCTGACCCACTTTCTCCCTCTTCTAGGCCAGTAGGAGAAGCCCATCACTGTGGGCAGCAACTGCACTGACCTCTTAGAGCAGCCAGAGCCTTCCCCAGCCCTGTCTTCCTTACCCTCTTTGCTCAGTCCCCAGTGGCTTCCAACCATGCAGCCTGGTTCTGAGAAAAGAATGGCCCACATCCCTGGCTGAAATTTCTTCCCTTTGCTCTAATTGCTTCAGGGCACTTAACAACCCTGTTAAAGGATAGGGGCTAATCCATGGAAACCATTTGGGAACACATAGAAGACAACAGAATTCAAAAGCAGACAGGAGGCAGGGTGCAGACATATTCTGAAAGACTGTACAGAAGGTAATCTTCGAGACCCCAGCAGTGAGTATGGCTTGAACAGGCAAAGAGAAGGTGTTTTAGCTGAGGGATACATCATGCCATAGCTAGATGGCAGGTACACACTAATTTTCTAGACCGTGATCCTTTGTGCTATTGTGTTGAAACTTGTGCCAGAGCTGGTTGTTTAAAAGTGAGGGTCGGGCACGGTGGCTCACTTGTATAATTCTAGCACTTTGGGAGGCCGAGGCGGGTGGATCACTTGAGGCCAGGAGTTTGAAACCAGCCTAGCCAACATAGCGGAACCCCGTCTCTACCAAAAATACAAAAAATTAGCCAGACATGGTGGTGCACACCTGTAATCCCAGCTACTCGGGAGGCTGAGGCAGGAGAATTGCTTGAACCCAGGAGGTGGAAGTTGCAGGGAGCCAAGATTGTACCACTGCACTCTAGCCTGGGTGACAGAGGGAGACTCAGTCCCCCTAAAAAATATTTATATAATAAAACAAAAGTAGAATCATGCCAGGTATGGTGGCTCATGCCTGTAATTCCAACACTTTGGGAGGCCAAGGTGGGAGGATTGCTTGAGGCTGGGAGTTTGAGACCAGCCTGAGCAACATAGGGTGACCCCATCTCTACAAAATCAGCTGGGCATGGTGGTGGGCACCTCTGTCTCAGCTACTCAGGCGGCCGAGGCAGGAAGATCACTTGAGCCCAGGAGTTTGAGGTTGCAGTGAGCTATGATTACTCCACTGTACTCCAGCCTGGGCAATATAGTGAACGCCATCTCTACCAAAAAAATTCTTTTAAAAAAAAATTTTCTTTTATAGAGACTGGGTTTCACCATGTTGGCCAGGCTGGTCTCGAACTCCTGACCTCAAACAATCCACCCGCCTCGGCCTCCCAGAGTGCTGGGATTACAGGTGTGAGCCACCGCGCCCAGCCTTTTTTTTTTTTTTGAGACAGAGTCTCACTCTGTCACCTGGCTGGAGTGCAGTGGCACAATCTCGGCTCACTGCAACCTCTGCCTCCCAGGTTCAAGCAAATTCTCTACCTCAGCCTCCCAAGAAGCTGGGATTATAGGCGTGCGCCACAATGCCCAGCTAATTTTTGCATTTTTTAGTAGAGATGGGTATTCACCATGTTGGCCAGGCTGGTCTTGAACTCTCGCCCTTGTGACCCACCCGCCTCAGCCTCCCAAAGTGCTGAGATTACAGGTGTGAGCCACCGCACCCGGCAAAAATTCTTTTAAAAAAGAAATTAGCTAGTTGTGGTGGCATGCACCTTAGTCCTGGCTACCTGGAAGGCTGAGGTGGGAGGATTGCTTGAGCCCAAGAGTTCAAGGCTGGTTGCACCACTGCACTCCAGCCTGGGTGACAGAGCTGGACCCTGCCCCCAAAAATAAAAAAGCGAAGAAGAAGAAGAAAAGTAGAATCAAAGCCCTGTGATTTTTGAATTGGGCAGCAGGTCTCAGGGAGAAGCTGGATCTGAGGACCACAGAGGTGTCTTCCAGCTCTAGAACTCTTGGTATCTTCAACATGCATAGCTATGAGTGTGAGTGGACACTGGGTGCCCTATGGACATTCTGCTGACCTGAGGTCACTTACCTTTCTTAGTGGATGAGGCTGCTTGTTACAGAAGACAGCAAGGATTTCAGAGTCAGACACAGCTGGGAGGAAATTCTGACTCTACTCTTACAAGCTTGTGCTATTTTGGATATGTGACCAACTTAAACGCTTTGCATAATCAGAATAATGATGCCCTCTTTCCAGAGCTAATTTGTGGGAAAATTGAGGTAATACATAAAATTTCAGGGGCTCCATAAATGCTGGTTTCTTTTTCTTTTCCCATTTCACTCCTCTGGAGGAATTTTTTCCTCCTGTAAACTTTTATTTCGCCTAGCTGGGACTTCCTTTCTCACTTCCCCCACCCACCCCAAGTTGTCCCTGGTCTCCGTCTGAAGGACCCAAGTGTGTGTACGGAAAGATTAAGCTGTCCTTTCTATAAAGGAGAAACGTATTCAAAATGGGGCACATCAAAAGTAAATGTAGGTGACAAATGTTTATATTTGGAAAGTGTTTCTGCTTTGATCCTCGTTTCTATTTTTTTGAGAGTTTGACGAACGTGCCCTCTGGGCCTTG
Source organism: Cacajao melanocephalus (assembly GCA_963573385.1). Classification (NCBI taxonomy): domain Eukaryota; kingdom Metazoa; phylum Chordata; class Mammalia; order Primates; family Pitheciidae; genus Cacajao; species Cacajao melanocephalus. The sequence continues at coordinate 10,436 of CAUYLG010020379.1, forward strand.
GTGTCAAACATCTTCAGCCAGCAGGGCACTTTACTTGACGGGAAACTCATTTGATCCTGCACTTGCTGCTCCCCACGGTCCGGGAGAGTCGAAGTCACAGAATAGAACTCCCCTTGTCTTTTTACCACGCTGCCCAGAGCCAGTGTGGCTGGGCCAGGGATGGGCCCTGCCTGCTTCTCTGAAGTCCTCTCTTGGGACTGCAAAGCCAGAGACTGATGGAGGCCTTCCCTGGCTCTGTTCTCTGGAGGCTTCTTGGCCATGATGAGTGGTGATGGCATCCCCTGCCTCCCTGCCTCCTCCCTGAGCTTGCATTGAGCTTTTTCTGAACAACCTCTAACCCAGTCACTTTGGAAGATGCCCAAAGTGATGTCCCCAAGGGGAACTTCAGCATTGAATGCTGAGGAAAGTCTCCACAGAGTCAGCTACTGAACTGATTTTTCTGGGGTTTCTTGCCACATCTTGCCCAATCCTTTCAGGCAGGTTATAAAAAGGCTCCATGTTGACCGGGCGCAGTGGCTCAATCCTGTAACCCCAGCACTTCGGGAGGCCGAGGCGGGCAGATCACCTGAGGTCAGGAGTTCAAGACCAGGTTGACCAACATGGAGAAACCCCGTCTCTACTAAGAAAACAAAATTAGTTGGGTGTGGTGATGCATGCCTGTAATCCCAGCTACTTGGGAGGCTGAGGCAGGAGAATCGCTTGAACCCAGAAGGCAGAGGTTGCTGTGAGCTGAGATCATGTCATTGCACTCCATTCTGGGCCACAAGAGCAAAACTCGTCTCAAAAACAAACAAACAAAAAAAAGAGGCCCCATGTGTGCGATGGCTTAGGGTGACAAGGGTGTGCCACAGCCTTGTGCTGTTTTCAGCACGCCAGTCAGAAGGACGTGTGGCCAGCTGCACCACTGATTCTCACTGGGAGGTCTCCTTGTTCACAAAGTGGTTTCTTTCAGTCCAGACTGATTTCTTCCTACTTTTGGACCTTTGAACTAAAAACAGGAAAGAAGGCTACTGGGATGGTATCCACTATTTCTGCCAGGGTCACTGTCCAACGAGGTAAAGCAGGACCCACTCTGATATTTCCAACAGAGAGATTTCCATGTCAGGAACTGGTTATGTGGGTGAAGGAACGGCTGAGAAGCCACATGGGACAATGAGACAACAGAGAGGTTGGCTACCATAGGAAGGCACTGCCACACCAGGCTGGAGGGACACAGGAGGAGGTCGTATTAGTTGGGTGTTGGCGCTAGTTGAGTGTAGGCATATTACTTGGGTGGAGGTCATATTAGTTGGGTGTAGGGGTCACCTAGCAGAGGCCAGGACCACCGTGGGTCTGTCTTGCAGGAGCTTGAGCCCTGGACAAGATGCATCCTCTGCAGTGGAGAAGGAGTCGGGAGAAAGGTTCCTCCTTCTCCTCCTCCCCATCTCCCACGATGGGGCAGAAGCCATTGATACAAGTCCTGGGAAACAGCCTGCACGGGCAGCCACTCACTCACCAAACAGCAGGGAACAGTGAGGAGCTTTTTTGGTCCCCCTGCTGCTTAGAAACCTGCTCTGGGACTTCTTCCTTCTCTGAAAACCAGAAAGCAGTAGTAGGAGGGGAGAAGCCCGGGATCCTGCAAAGGGAATGGCATCAACGGCCTGTGCACAGCAGGGTCAGAGCTAACCTCCTGTGTGGGGGTGCTTGGCAGGCCCCGCTGTTCTCACAGCACCACTCATCCCTAAATAACTTTGGGGCTCTCTCAACAATAGCTGTGGCCTACTGCTCTTTTCTCTGAACTGCTGGCATAGGCAGGTGTCATTTCCAAGAATGGTCTGGGCTGGGATTAGTAGGCTGTGAATTCCCCCAGGGTCACCGAGAAATGTGCCTCTTACATGCCTCGATAACTAACAGGCACCCATGTTTGGCTCCGTATGGTACATGCTAGGTTGTGGTGACGCTCTGGGTATGAGAACGTGGTTGATTCTGGAAATCTCCAGCTTAGTCCACAACTCTTACGTGATTGCTCTTACGCAGCTTCACAGACACTGCCTTCTTATCTCTATGTGTCTTGTGAGAATATATTTTTTGAGAATTAGGGGTTGCTGAGCAACCCTCTGGAAATGCGGGCCTGTAGATTTTATGCTTCTGGGTCACCTTGGGAAAGATGTGCTGCTGCCCTGGGCCTCGGTTCTCTCTGACAGATGACAGAGTTATAGAGGCTTTCATTTCTTCACTTGAAAAATGGGTTGTGGAAATATAAGACAAGAGATTTCAAAATATTTTGTAAATTGCTCATGCTTTTTATTATTATTACTATTTGAGATGGAGTCTCACTATGTTGCCCAGGCTGGTCTTGAATTCCTGGGTTCAAGCAATCCTCCCACCTCAGCCTTTCGACGTGCTGGGTAAATGCCAATGAATGAATGAATCAATGAATGAATACATATACAAAATATCTGCCCTCAAGGAGATAGTCTATGGGAGCAGCAGATAGATAGATAATGGAATAAATATGGTAGATTTTTAAAAATTTTTTTTACTTTTTATTTTTTGGAGACGGGGTCTCACTATGTTGCCCAGGCTGGAGTGCAGTGGCTATTCACAGGCGCGATCCCACTACTGATCAGCACAGGAGTTTTGACCTGCTCCATTTCCGACCTGGGCTGGTTCACCCCTCTTTAGGCAACTTGGTGGTCCCCCGATCTCAGGAGGTCACCATATTGATGCCGAACTTAGTGCGGACACCCAATTGGCATAGCGCACTACAGCCCAGAACTCCTGGGCTCAAGTGATCCTCCCATCTCAGCCTCCCAAGTAGCTGGGACTGCAGGCACCCGCCACCCTGCCCGGCAGATTTATTTTAATTTCCCTAGTTGAGATGATTAAAGAGCTATTGTTTTTTTTAGGTGGTGATAAGTAAAGAATCCCACGACAATGTGAAAAGCATTTTCAATGGGTGTCTTTTGCAACTTTGAGGTTTCATCGTGTTTTCTCAAAATCAAATACTTCTCTAAAGCAAATAGCTTGACATTTCATATCACGTGATAGGTTGGGGCTATAAAAATAACTGAAGGATGATTCCACATGAGTTGTTACAAACTCCGTTTGCATGCAAAGGTGTGTGGGTGCATAACAGATCAGAACAGTGATCTGTCAGGCTGTAGTTCCCACATTTTCCCCATCTAAAATTCTTTTTTTTTTTTTTTTGAGATGGAGTTTCACTCTGTTGCCCAGGCTGGTGTGCAGTGGTGTGATCTCAGCTTACTGCAACCTTCGCCTCCCAGCTTCAAGTAATTCTCCTGCCTCAACCTCCCGAATAGCTGAGATTACAGGTATGCACTACCATGCTCAGCTAATTTTTGTACTTTTAGTAGAGACAGCATTTCACCATGTTGCCCAAGCTGGTCTTAAACTCCTGACTTCAGGTGATCCACCTGCCTCGGCTTCCCAAAGTGTTGGGATTACAGGCGTAAGTCACCATGCCTGATCCTCATTTAAAATTGATAATGGGCCGGGCGTGGTGGCTCATGCCTGTAATCCAAGCACTTTGGAGGCCAAGGCGGGCAGATCACCTGAGGTCAGGAGTTCAAGACCAGCCTGACCAACATGGTGAAACCCCGTCTTTTTTAAAATTAAAAAAAAAAATTTCTTAAAGAAGAAAAAAAAAAAGAAAAAAATTGATAATGATTATTTTTAAATTTTTCTAATCATTGGATAATGATAAGCATACCCCTAGAAAAAACATTACAGAGGATTTGAAGCGTGGACCATTGCTAAAACCATTTAAAACTAGGACCATTATTTCTGAAGCAGAACTTCTGTTTTCACAGCTGGGGTCATTTGAGATATTCACCTCGGTCCTTCTCTATTGCTGTCTCTGTGCATTCTTCCAACCTGATTGAAGCCCATTTCATGGCACAGCAAATCCGTCTAAGGCTCCGGGTCTCATCCCATCTCCTTATCCTCATGCTGGGCTAGGTCCGTGACACACATGCTAGGTCCACATGACATGCTGATTGAACGAGTGCATTAATGATTCTCATTCATTATTGCAAGCAGCTTTGCAAGCATTCTTCTATTTATCTTGTAATGGCCTTGAATTGTGGGTAAGGAGACAGAAAGTAGGTTTCTGCATGAAGAAACAGAGACCTTACTAAGCTAAATGGATTGCCCAAAATGACACAGCAAATTGAGAGGGAGCCAGGCTGCGGGTTCAGTCTCCTCACCTTGACCGCAGCCATTGTCTTTTGTTAAATAACCAAAGTAACAAATGTTGGCTATAAACTCTCCTAACGTATTTGGTTAATTATGAAACTTGCCAACTAAGAGTAGCATCAAAGTATTGGACACTTTACTGTTAACCTCTCTTGAGAACTCATTTTTGGAAATAAGATGTTAAAACCCTCAATGGCTAGAGAGAAGAAGAAACAGCTGACATGCAATCTGTGCTTAGCTATTAAAGCTTCTCCTAGTACCTGCCCCCCTCCACTTCTTTTTTTGATGAACAACACATAAATACCAGTAGCAGTATGTCTAGGATTAGTAAGTCAATTGTCTATAATATAAGAAGCATTTAAAAAAAAAACCCCGGAAGATAGTTTGAGAAAATAGAAGCGTTAAATTCATGAGGAAAGAGGTCAGTGGTAGCTCTAGGTCCCTACAGAAGGGAACTAATACATCCTTTTTATAAGGAACAGCAAAAGGAGAATCAGGTTGTGGCTCTGCCCTGGAGGGCAGCCGAAAGGCCAGAGTTTAAAAAAAGCAGAGTGGGCAGAATGAACCAGCCGGTTGTCCTAGAAAAGTGTGCTGGTGGCAAGAGAGAGAGAAAAGAAAAGAATAAAAATCTACTCTCTATATACATTTTTTTTTTTGAGATAGAGTCTCGCTCTGTCGCCCAGGCTGTAGTGCAATGGCACGATCTCAGTTCACTGCAACCTCCGCCTCCCAGGTTCAAGCGAGTCTCCTGCCTCAGCCTCCTGAGTAGCTGGGATTACAGGTGCGCACCGCCACACCCAGCTAATTTTTGTATTTTTAGTAGAGACAGGGTTTCACCATGTTGGTCAGGTTGGTCTTAAAAAATTTTTTTTTAAAGGCTGGGCACAGTGGCTCAAGCCTGTAGTCCCAGCACTTTGAGAGGCTGAGGCAGGAGGATTGCTTGAGGCTAGGAGTTCAAAACAGCCTGGGCAATGTAGTGAGACCCCATCTGTATAAGCAATACTACTAATATATATATTATCTATATTATCACATATCACATATAACATGTAATATAAAATAAAATATAGTATATGTTATATATGAACTTGCCAACCAGGTTGTGTGTGTTTGTGCACTGGCATGTGGATGGGGGTCTAGACAGTCTGTGGGGGAATGGGAAGCCTCTTTAGGTTGAGTCATTCTTGGTTCAGGGCACTTCATATAATGCGGTCACCATCACTGTACTTTCTGAGATTCTCATACAGGCCGGAGAAGGCTTTAAGGAATGAGGCTTCCTTTACAATCAAAAGTATGACAGCTTTGATGGACACGACTTTATACAACCAAATCATTATATGTTATATATGATAATATTATATGAGATATATTATGCTATATTATTATATGCCTTATAATATATAATAATATATTATGTTAGTACTGTCAATTATTATATATGGAAAGTTTTTTTTGTTTTTTGAGACGGAGTTTCACTCTTGTAGCCCAGGCTGGGCAGTACTGTATATTATTATATTTGGAAATTTTTTTTGTTTTTTGAGATGGAGTTTCACTCTCGTTGCCCACTCTTTGAGTGCAGTGGTGTGATATTGGCTCCTGCAACGTCTGCCTCCCAGGTTCCAGCAATTCTCCTGCCTCAGCCTCCCTAGTAGCTGGGATTACAGGCATGTGCCACCACGCCTGGGTAATTTTTTTTGTATTTTTAGTAGAGACAGGGTTTCTCCATGTTGGTCAGGCTGGTCTCAAACTTCCGACCTCAGGTGATCCTCCTGCCTCAGCCTCCCAAAGGGCTGAGATTACAGGTGTGAGCCATCGTGACTGGCCTGTTTGTTTTGTAGTAGAAAAGTAAGTGGCAATAGAAAGATCCATAGTATGAATGACTCAGGATTTTGGAAAATCGTCAGTGAGCATCCCCATGCCTGGTAGACAATGGATAACCAGTGGTCTGGAACTGCTGAGTTGTTCATTTGCTCATGAGCCGTAGTAGGCTGTTCTGCCCCATCCTGGAAAGGATTCCAAGGGGAGCAGCAGCCATGTGGCCATGGCAACCTCATCACTGTTTGCCTTTTTATTATCAGGTAACATTATGGTCCCCATTTTACAATTGGTTCTGGCCTTCAGATCTAAAAAAAAAATGTTTAACGTCTTTTTTGTGGGAGGGGCTGTGAAATGAACTTTCAAAATGGGGACTGTAATACAGAAAGGCCGAGAAGCTTTGCTCTGTGGTTTTGAAGGTAAACCTTTCACCTCTGCACTTAAGTCTGTTCTTTTTATTTTCTCTCAGTTCTGCTTCCTGACAACTAGTCAGATGGGTCCATGCCCAACACTTGAGCATAAGAGAAACAGGCTTGCAAAGAGGGTTCTTCATGGTGGTCAAAGGAGAGGAGGCCTGATCTTTTCTCTGCCCTATCGACTTGAGCTGTGTCTGGAGTGGATGTGAATACTTTTCTCAGTGGGGTTGGGCTAGGGGGAAAACTAACTCTTCCCCATCCTCCCACCTGGGGATGCTAGCAGGGAAAAACTAAGGGCAACATGGTTCCCATGAAACGCAGCTCAGCTCTAAGCTGGTATTTACAACTAAGACCTATTTCCATTCTAACTTTGTATCTCTTCTCAAAAAGTCCTAAGGGCTGTTGTTGTGTTTCTGTGTTGGAATGTGGATGGGGGGCTAGCCGGTGCTGGTTGGGGCAGGGTAACAGGAAGCCTCTTTAGGCTGAGTCATTCTTGGTTCAGGGGACTTTGTATAATGAGGTCACCATCACTCTACTTTCTGAGCTGCTCATATAGGCTGGAGAAGGATTCAAGGGATGAGGTTTTCTTTTCAATCAGGAGTATGACAACTTTGATGGGCACGACTCTATACAACTTTTCTTTGACTCACTTGAGGTTTTGTAATAATCCCTTTAGACCAAACCGCCAGCATTGTGGTAGACTGACTTATACATAGGCCAACACCACTGATTTGTATCCTGGAGAGCTTATGATGAAATCTTATGTTCCAGAATTTAAAATGAAAGTTCATCATATTCTTCTAACCTAATGAGGAAAACTGGCTTCTTTCCTGGAGTTGTTTTTTTTTTTTTGAGACGGGGTTTCACCAGGTTGGTCAGGCTGGTCTCCAGCTCCTGACCTCAGGTTATTCGCCCACCTCGGCCTCCCAAAGTACTGGGATTATAGGCATGAGCCACTGCACCCGGACATTTTTTCTGGAGTTTTAAAAAAATTTTCTTTGATCTTGTTTTGTGTCTAGAGGTATGGAGTATTATATGTGAAATTCAGTTCTTTTTTTTACCCCCAAGAGGGAGTCTTTGTTGCCTAGGCCAGAGTGCAGTGGCATGATCTTAGCTCACTGCAATCCACCTCCCGTATTCAAGTAATTCTCCTGCTTCGGCCTCCCGAGTAGCTGGGATTATAGGCATACACCACCACACCTGGCTAATTTTTGTATTTTTAGTAGAGACAGGGTTTCACCATGTTGGCTAGGCTGGTCTTGAACTCCTGGCCTCAAGTGATCCACCCACCTTGGCCTCCCAAATGTGTTTGTAGGCGTGAGCCACCACGCTCAGCCTGAAATTCAGTTCTTTTTTTTTTTTTTAAAAGACAAGGTTTCACCACGTTGGCCAGGCTGGTCTTGAACTCCTGACCTCAGGTGATCCGCCTGCCTCGGCCTCCCAAAGTGCTGAGATTACAGGCATGAGCCACTGCTCCCAGCCACAATTCAATTCTAATGAAAGATACTATCCAATTAAAAAAGGGGAAGATAATATTAGAAATCCTGTCACTTCTGTAGTTATTTTTAGCCAAGTCTTTTTGAACTTTCTAGCCTTCCAAAAACCCAACACCACAAGGAGAAAATACCTAGGAGCCTGTTGTTTCTTGACATTTAAGCCCATTGTCTCTTTGAGGGTAATTCATGTTGAAATTTAAGGGTACGATTAGGATCCCTGGCTTTTCTGTGAGTTTCATGCACACCAGCAATGGGGCTATGGAAACCTATGTGCTGAAACACAATTGTAGACAAGTTGAGTTGGAGAAGCTCTGGAGCGGAAAGTCCTAGCTAAAAAAACAACCAACCAAAAACCCTAGAGATTTCAATTCTCTTTTTTTTATGGAATGGAGTGGGTGTATAGGTGGGGAAGAGATAAAATGGTGGTGAAAGGGTGGGGATCCAATGAGTAAGTTTAATTTGACTTTTGGGAATTTATTAACTTGTTATTGGGTTGAAGTTCTAACCTGAGATCTAAGAGTCTTCTTCAATAATATGGATGATTTGGGGGCGGGTGAGGGGGGAGCTCCATTAGTCATCGGATTCAGTTATCAAGAAAGCTCAGAACTGGGCAGGGAAGAGAATGCGGCTCTGTATGTGAGTGTCTTCTGCTATCTGCCTGCCTGACATTTGGACTTTCTATTGTTCTCCTTGTGAGATTACACCTTCTCGCCCACCCCCAATCACCCTTTAACTGTCTCTGTTCTCAAATTCCTTTGGAAATAAGGCTTCCAGAGGGACAGGCAGGCAGCTACAATGTCTGGATAGCTTGCCTCCAGGTTCTCCCCACCAGAAGGTGGTGGAGATAAGAGTGGTGGCCACCCACTCAGCCCTGCCCTGTGGAGCCAACCAGACTTTGTTGGCTGAGGGGACAGCTGGCCGGTGTCTGGCAAGAACAATAAGGAAGAGGTAGATCAATCGGGTCGTGCAGGCTCTGACCTGCAGAACTCTTTACCGATTGCTCAACTCTTCCCTTTCTTCCACTCCAAGGGACAAAAGGGTTAGGCTTTTCATCACAAAATTCTGCTCCAGTGGGTCTCTACTCCCGGATCCCCTTTATATAGCTGTGGAGTCTCCATGAAGACCCAGACAGATGTTCCCTCTGGTTTCCAAGTTTATGACTTTCCTAGGGACTGCCTCCCTTGTAGAGGCTGCCTCCCTTGTTGACAAGTCTAATAGCCATGCCGGGTGGAGGTGAGGGGCAAAGATAACAGGGCCAGAGAGAATCCCCCAGAGCCCTGGAAACTTGCAGCTCAGTGAAGGAGGGAGTTGTTAGCAAAAGCAAGGCCTTGTGAAGGCTCTGGGGATATTTGCCAGATGAAAGGTGCAATGTTCAAAAAGGATTTCATCCTGAAGCAGAAAGCATTTAGCAGCCGTCTGACCGCTCATTTGGAGGAGGGGGAGATATTATGCCAATTAAGTCAAGACAATAGGATCTTGTTCCCCTTGCAGTGAGCCCTGATAAAATTGCCTGTCCAGGGGAAGGAAAGTATTTCACTCTTTTACCTTTGAAAAAGGATAATCCTTTCTGTATTTCCTCTCTGGGGGAGGGTGTCCTTTGTTCTTTTGCCTCTGACCCATAGCTACTTCTCATGTTCAGTTTTGGGGAAAGAACTTGGAATTTTTTTTTTCAGTCTCCATAGAGACTGTCAAAAATTGCCAATGCCGACTATATTGCAAGTCGTCACAGTGGGTTATTGGGAAAAGTTTTCAAATAGCAATCGTTGAGCCCAGATAAACCACATTGGCTACGATACTGCCACTGCACAAAGCTAGGAATTTTTTTTAAGTGTGTGATTAAATGACTGAGCTGTGAGACAAAGGAGGACCAATCTTAGATATTCTGTAGTCAATAAAACCAGGAGTGATGCCATGGGGACCTCACATGATTCTCATTCCAGGCTGGGGTTGTGAACACTCTGGAAGCTCCCTTCTGTCCTTGAGGGATTCCTGCGTGGGTCCCTCAACTCTGACTCTTTTTTTTTTTTTTGAGATGGAGCCTCATTCTGTTGCCCAGACTGGAGTGCAATGTCACGATCTCGGCTCACTGCAACCTCAGCCCCCCTGGATTCAAGTGATTCTCCTGCCTCAGCCTCCCAAGTAGCTAGAACTATGGGCGTGCACCACCACACCAAGTCCAGCTTATTGTATTTTTAGAAGAGATGGGGTTTCACCATATTGGCCAGGTTGGTCTTGAACTCCTGACCTCAGGTGACCTGCCTGCCTCAGACTCCGAAAGTGCCGGATTACGGGTGTGAGACACGGTGCCCAGCCTCAGCACTGACTCTTGTGAGGCAGGTCTACTGACCATGGGCAGACATGAAACTCTGGAGAAGACCTTTTAGATTCAGGAGGCCACCAGCTACCACTCTTGTGCCCTCACTGCAGGGTAGAAAGTAGACAGGGAAGTCATTGCTTTCCAGAGTCACTAAACTTGGAAACTGGGAAGAATCTCAAAGCTCATCAAGCCTGGTGTCTCCTCCATTTTACAGCTGAGGTTGCTGAGGCTGGAGCCGCCTGAGTGACTTTCCCAAGGTGGACCACAAGTCAGCTGAATGAGTCTAATACGCTTCGCAGCACACAATGCTGCAGTTCCAAAATGTGGCAGGCTCCACTGTCCAGGCACAGTGGCTCACACCTGTAACCCCAATACTTCAGGAGGCTGAGGTGGGAAGATCCCTTGAGCCTGGGAATTTGATACCCACTTGGACAACATAATGAGACTCCTTCTCAAAAAAAAAACCAGAAGTGTTATAGGTCCCAGGAATGTTAGAAAACAAAAGAAAAAGAGGCTGGGCCCAGTGGCTCATGCCTGTAATCCCAGCATTTTGGCCAAAGTGGGTGTGTCACTTGAGCTCAGGAGTTCGAAACCAGGCTGGACAACATGGTGAAACCCCGTCTCTGCTAAAAATACAAAAATTAGCCA
>CAUYLG010020380.1:0-38604 GCA_963573385.1 Cacajao melanocephalus
TTGTTAATCAGCCATTTTGGATCTCTCTGCCCGGTGATGAAGTTTTTTCTGTTTCTTAGTTTTCCTTTGGCGGACGCCCCTTCCCCGCAGAGCTGGACCTTCCCGGTTCAGCTGTGCTTACTTGTGAAACTCTCAGTCATCAGCGCTTCCAATTGCTGTTCTCCTTGTGGGGGTGGGACCAGCCGAGCCGGACTCAAAGGGTACCCCGTCCCGTATACTCCGCGCCGAGAAGCGCCGTGCCGGGGCGCCGGCAAAATAGCCGCGCCGGCCAAAAAAGTCGCGCTGGCGACCCGTGTGGCTCCTCCACCGGGAATCTCCTAGTCTGTGGGCAACAAAAATTCGTCTGAAAGTGCGGTGTCCACTCGCTCTCTGCGCTTTCACTGGGACCTTCAATCCTGAGCTATTGTTAATCGGCCATCTTGGATCTCTCCACCAACACTTTTTTAAAAATCTTTTTTCTTTTTGATAATAGACATTCTAAGAGAAGAGTGGTGCTATCTTACTGTGGTTTTAATTTGCATTTACATGATGATTAATAATGTTGAGCGTTTTCTCATATAGCTGTTGACTATTTGTGGTCTTCTTTTGAGAAATGTTTTATTTGAGGTCTTTTCCTCATTTTTAAATTGGGCTCTTTGCTTTCTTGGTGTTGAATTGTTTAGGTTCCATATATATTTTGAATATTAACCCCTTATTAGATGAATAGTTTGCAAATATTTTCTTCCATTCTGTAGGTTGTCTCTTCATTCAGTTAATTGAGTCCTTTGCTGTGCAGAAGCTTTTTAAATTTGATTTTTGTTTGTGTGTTTGTTTTGAGACAGGGTCTCACTCGCTTGTCCAAGCTAGAGTGCAGTGGCATGATCCATGGCTCACTGTAGCCTAGACTTGCTGTGCTTAAGCAATCCTCCTACCTCAGCCACTAGAGTAACTGGGACCACAGATGCATGCCACCACACCCAGCTAATTTTCTCTATTTTTTGTAGAGATGAGATCTCACTGTGTTGCCCAGGCTGGGCTTGAACTCCTGAGCTCAGGCATTCCTCCTGCCTCAGCCTCCCAAAGTGCTATGATTACAGGTGTGAGCCCTGACCAAGACAATTTGATCTTATTTGTCTATTTTTACTTTTGTTTACTGTGCTTTTGAGATCACATATTTAAAAAATCATTGCCAAGACAAATTTCATGGAACTTTTCCCTTGTGTTTTCTTCTAGTAATAGCTTCAGGTCTTATACTTAAGTTTTAAATCCATTTTGTGTCGATTTTTATATATGGTGAGGGAGAGGGATTTAATTTCATTCTCTTGCATGTGAATATTCAATTTTACCACGACCACTTATTTAAAAAGCAATCCCTGTCCCATTCTGTTTTCTCGGCACCTTTGTAAAAAATCAGTTGGCTATAAGATTGTGGACTTATTTCTAGGCTCTGTATTCTGTTCTATTGGTCTGTATGTCTGCTTTTATCGCAGTATCCATGCTGTTTGGTTAGTATAGCTTTGTAATATGTTTGAAGTCAGGTGGTGTGATGACTCTGTGTTCTTTTTACTCTGGATTGTTTTGGCTATTTGGGGTCATCTGTGGTTCTATACAGATTTTAGGTTTTTTTCCTCTGTTGCTGTGAAGAAAGTCATTGATATTTTGATAGAGACTGCATAGAATCTGTAGATTGCTTTGGGTACTATGCACATTTTTATAATATTAATTCTTCCAATCCATGAACATGAGATATTTTTCCATTTATTTGTGTTTTCTTTAATTTATTTTATCAGTCTTTTATAGTTTTAAGTGTAGTCTCTTATCTCCATGATTAAATTCATTTCCAAGTATTTTTTATTGCTGTTGTAAATAGGCTTTTAAAAAGTTTTAGATCATTCATTGTTAATGTATAGAAACACTGCTGATTTTCATGTTGATTTTGTATTCTGCAACTTTACTGATTTTTTAAATTAGTTCTAATAGTTTTTTGGTGGAGGCTTTAGGGTTTTCTATGTATAAGATTATATTGTCTGCAAACAAGACAATTTAACTTCTTCCTTTCCAATTTGGATGTCTATTATTTCTTCCTCTTGTCTAATTACTTTAACTGGGACTTCCAGTACAATATTGAATAGAAATGGCAAGAGTGAACATTTTTGTTTTGTTTCAAATATTAAAGAAAATGCTTTCAACTTTCCCCATTCAGTATATTCAGTATATGAGTTTGTGGCATATGATCTGTATTGTGTTCAAGTACATTTCTTCTATACCTAAAGGGTTGAGAGTTTTTATCATGAAGAGATGCTAAACTGTGTGTAATTCTTTTTCTGCTTCTGTCGAAATAATCATATGATTTTAATTCCTCAATTCTGTTGATGCCGTGTATCACCTTTTTAAAAAATTTACGTATGTTGAACCATCCTTGCATCCCTGAGATAAATCTTACTTGATCATAATGAATGATCTTTTTAATGTACTGTTGAATTTGGTTTGCTAGTATTTTGTTGAGGATTCTTGCTTCGGTGTTCATCAGGGAAATTGGCCTTAGTTTTCTTTTGTGTGTCTGTGTGTGTGTGTGTGTTTGTGACTTTGGTTTTAGTATCAGGGTAATGTTCACTTTGTAAAATGATATTGGAAGTATTTCCTTCTCTTTAATTCCTTGGAAGAGTTTGAAAAAAATTGCTATTCATTCTTCTTTGAATGTTGGTAGAATTCAGCAGTGAAGCCATCAGGTCCTAAGCGTTCCTTTGATGAAAGATTTTTAGGCTGGACACGGTGGCTTACACCTGTAATCCCAGCACTTTGGCAGGCCAAGGTGGGCAGATCACCTGAGATCAGGAGTTTGGGACTAGCCCGGCCAACATGATGAAACCCCATCTCTACTGCTTCAGCCTCCCAAGTAGTTGGGATTACAGGCACCTGCCACCACTCCCAGCTAAATTAGTGTCTGTAATCCCAACTACTTGGGAGGCTGAGGCAGAAGAATTGCTTAAACCCTGGAGGCAGAGGTTGCCCTGAACCGAGATTGTACCATTGCACTCCAGCCAGGGCAACAAGAGTGAAACTCTGTCTCTCTCTCTCTCTCTCTCTCTCTCTCTCTCTCTCTCTCTCACACACACACACACACACACAAAGGTTTTTATGACGAATTAAATCTTACAAATTATTTGTTGAGATTTTCTGTGCCTTCCTAATTCAATCTTGGTAGGTTTTATGTGTTCAAGAATGTATCTGTTTCTTCCAGGTTATTCAATTTGTTGGTGTATAAGTGTTTGTAATAATCTCTTATGGTTCTTTGAATTTCTGTGGTATCAGTTATAATGTCTCCTGTATCAATCTGATTTTATTTCTATGCTTCTCTCCTTTTCTTAGTCTAGCTAAAGATTTGTTGATTTTGTTTATCTTTTCAAAAAACAATACTTCATTTTGTTCATCTTTTCTATTGCTTTTCTAGTCTCTGTGTTATTTATTTCTGCTCTACTGTTCATTATTTCCCTTCTACTAATTTTGATTTTAGTTTATTCTGATTTTTTTAGTTTCTTAATTTTCAATGTTAGGTTGTTTGAGATCTTTTTTGATATAGGGGTCTATTACTATAAATGTCTCTTTTAGAACTGCCTTACTGTATTCCATAGGTTTTGGTATGTTGTGTTTCTATTTTCATTTGTCTCAAGAAATTTTAAAGTTTCCCTTTTGATTATCTCGTCAGTGACCGATTGGTTTTTCAGTAGCATATTTTTATCTTTATTTTTATTTTTTGAGATAAAGTCTCACTCTGTAGCTCGAGATGGAGTGCAGTGGCATGATCTCAGTTCACTGGAAACTCGGCCTCCGGAGCTCAAGTGATTTTCATGCCTCAGCCTCTCAAAAAACTGGTATTATAAGCGCACACCACTACATCAGCTAATTTTTTGTATTTCAGTAGAAATAGGGTTTCACCATGTTGCCCTGGGTGGTCTCGAACTCCTGAGCTCAGACAATCTGCCCACCTCCTCCTCCCAAGGTGCTAAGATTACAGATGTGAGCCACTGCACTTGGTCCAGTAGCATATTTAAAAATTTTCATGTATTAGTAATTTTTCTGGTTTCTTTCATTATTGATGTCAAGTTTTATACCAGTGTGGTCAGAAAAGATAACTGAAACAATTCCAATCTTCTTTAATTTTTTAAGACTTGTTTTGTGGTCTAACATGGTATACTGGAGAATGCTCCATATGCAGTTGAGAGAATGTGTATTCTACAGCTGTTGGATGAAATGTTCTGTCATATATCTGTTAGGTTTGTTTTGGTATAAACTGGAGTTAAAGCCTTATGCTTCTTTATTGATTTTCTGTCTGTGTGATCTGTTAGTTTTTCAAAGTAGGGTGTTAAAGAATCCTGTTATTACTGTGTTAGAGTCTATCCTTTCATATTTTAATATTTGCTTTATATATTTAGTTACTCTGATGTTTGTTGCATATATATTTACAATTGTTATGTTTGCTTGCTGAACTGATGGTTTATTATTATACAATGACTTTCTTTGTATCTCTTTTCTGTTTTTGATGTAAAGTGTGTTTTATCTGATTAAGTATAGCTATTTCTTCTCACTTTTGGTTTTCATTTGAATGGAATATCTTTTTCCATGTCTTCACTTTCAGTCTATGTGTGTCCTT
This sequence comes from Cacajao melanocephalus, assembly GCA_963573385.1. Taxonomy (NCBI): domain Eukaryota; kingdom Metazoa; phylum Chordata; class Mammalia; order Primates; family Pitheciidae; genus Cacajao; species Cacajao melanocephalus. Next base: position 4,631 of record CAUYLG010020380.1, read on the forward strand.
ATAAGCGAAATAAGTCACTTATAAGTCACTTATATTTTTGTCTTGTTTTTTTTTTATTCGTACCCTCTATGTTTTTTATTGAATAATGTAATTCATTTACATTAAAGAAAATTATTGATAGATAAGAACTTACCACTGCCATTACATTTTTTTCTAGTTTTTTTTGGTAGATTCTTTTTTCTTTTCTTCTTTTTCTTTGCTGTGTGACTTTTGTTATTGTTTTGATTCCCTGCTTTTTGTTTTTTGTGTATCTGCCATAGGTTCTATTTTATGGCTATCATAAGGCTTACAGAGAACATGTTATAATTATAACTGGTTCTTTTAAGCTAATGACAGCTTAATTTGATTGCAAAAATACCTTCTATACTTTTAGTCCACCCTCCCCCTTTTGAATTTTTGATGGGAAAATTTATATCTTTTTATTGTGTATTCCTTAACAAATTATTATAGTCAGCATTATTTTTAATAGTTTGTATTTTAAACTCTATACTACTGAGATAATTTATACAGTGCCATTACAGTATTACAGCATTCTGAACTTGGCTTATTTTTTAAGTGAATTTTACATTTTCAATATTTTTGTATCACTCATTAGCATCCCCTTTTGTTTCAGGTTAATTACTTTTTTAGCATTTCTTATAAGGCAATTCTGGTGGTGTTGAACTTCCTCAGCTTTAGTTTCTCTGAGAAAGTCTTTGTTTCTCCTTCATTTCTGAAGGACAGCTTTTCTGGTTATAGAATACCTGGTTTGCAGTTTTTTTTTTCTTCATCACTTTGCATACATCATTTCACTTTCTCTTGGCCTGTAAGATTTATCTTGAGAAGTCTGCTGCTAGGCATGTTGAAACTTCCTTATATGTTATTTTATTCTTTTCTCTTGCTGCTTTTGGGATCCTCTTGACAGTTTGAATATAATATGTATAAGGGTAGCCTTATTTAGATGGAATATTATTGGAGGATTTTGACTTTCCTATACACGAATTTTTATGTCTTTATCCAGGTTTGGGAAGTTTTCTGCTGTTACTACTTTGAGTACACTTTCTACTACTTATCTTTCTCAACTTCCTCTTGAATACAAATGACTTAGATATTTATTCTTTTAATGTTGCCCCATAAATTTCATATGCTTTTTAAATTCCTCGTCATTCTTTTGTTCTTTTTTCTCCTCTGCCTGTATATTTTCAAATAACCTGTCTTTGAATTTGCAGATTCTTTCTTCTGGTCAGTTCAGCTATTGATACTCTCTATTGCATTTTTCATTTTGTTCATTGTATTTTTTAGCACCAGGATTTCTGTTGGACTTTTAAAATTGTTTCAATCTCTCTGTGAAATTTTGTGTTCTGGTCACTTCTTATTTTTCTCATTTTGTTGAATTGTTTCTCTCTAATGTGTTGAAATTTACTGAGCTTATTTAAAACATTCATTTTGGCTTTATACATCTCCATCGCTTTAGGGTCAGTCACTAGTGCCTTTTATTATGCTAATTTGGACAAAAGATGTCATGTTTCTCTGATTGTTCTCGATCTTTGTGTTCATGTTGTTGTCTGCACATTGAAGAAGTAAATGCTTATTCTAATCTTTGCAGTCTAGTTTTGTCTGGGAATGCCCTTCAATAGTAAGCCTTTTCAGAGATTCTAGGCAGATCCTCTGTCCTGGTCCTAAAGCCTGGCCTGTAAGCACTGCAGCCATTGCAGCACTAGAAAGCTTCCTAAGCCCAGTATCACCATAGACAGTGAAATACCTGTCTGGAATTCCGTGTCCTCCAGGCTAACACAGCATTGGAGTACATGTGAATCTTATAGCAGACTTCTGAGGGTTGCCTTCTTCTAAGATTTGTCCTGAGCCCAAGCCTGCTGTAGTTGGTCAGTGGTGTTGCTAACTGCAGATTGAGTCTGCTTGGCATGGGCTATGGGTTCCCACCTTGTGTTGAGACTATTCTGGAGGTTCAGTCCATGAATACTGGCCTGGAGTCTTCCCACTGCTGGATTTTAGTGTGGCAGGCTCAGTGTTGGGGATCCAATGCAAAGTTCTATGCTTAATTCCCTATTTTTCCCCAAGCAGATGGTATCTCTCTCCACACTATGCTGCCTAGGTTTGAGGGAGGGGTAACATGGGTAATGCAAAAGTGTCATTTCTACCCTCTTCATTTGTGTTTTCTCGTATTATTATGATATAACCAGTTATTGTGATTTCTTACCTGGTTTTCTTAACTCTAGTGAAGGTACTTTTGTGCATGGATAGTTACTCTAACTGATATGACTGTAGGGAGATGATCACTGGAGAGTTCTATTCTGCCATCTTGCTCTTCCCTCAACCAAGACCCAATTTTTTTTCAATTGCAGTAGTGAACTAGGCATCAAAAATTAGATCTTGATTACTCTTAAATCCATGGAAATATAGATACTGCCATTCCCATTGAGAGGGTGGCTTTCTCTAGTATTCATTATCACTTCCTCTAATTAAAGACTAACTCCATTACTTACATTCTTGATCCTATAACCTCAAGCTTCTTCCTCACTTTTTAAAAATTTATTATCCTCCCTCTTAACTTGGAGTGGGAGAATGCATCTCCCTTCTGTCTCCATTAAAGAAAGGAGGAAATACTAGCCCTTCATGATAGGCACTGAATGCCCCACAAGGCTGATGACTTGTTTCTCCTCAGGTTCCTTTTACATTATTGGAAGTAAGAGTGTTTGTTTCTTTACTGGGGTTGTTCTGATCTGACGCTGCTCAGTAATCCCTGTGGGGATGTGAGTAGCTCATCTACTGTCGGTGGGGTCTAGTTAGAATGTGAGGTACTTAGTATTTTTTGTTCTCTGCTTTGAGCATTAGCCTCAATTCCAGAATAAGATAATCTCACTTGACATTCTGTTATATAAGTATGTGCTGATATATTAAAGTATAATATGGGAAATACTGTAATAGAAGTATGAGAAAATACAGAGACACAGAAATTTCAGAATTTTTCATACCATCTTGCCCTTTAAGATGAATATTTTAGATCTTCATTTGGAAATGAGAGGAATAGGAAAGATATCCAGAAAAATGCATGCTTATGGTTCTGATTATATCTTTGTCTCCCCTCCACATCTGTCTGCATTTAATCTACAACTGGCCTAAGATTCAAGGCTAAAATTTAGAGACAGAATAGGGCTCCAAATACAATAGATTCAGTTCAGCTTCAGATGTTGAGAGTGGGGCAGGGATACTAACAGATCAGTATATGTGGATTTGTCTCCTCTTTCATTTTGCCTAGCACCCTTGCTGTTGCAAATAGAGAGGTCCAAGAGAGACCACTTTGATTAAAATCAAGGTAATTCAATAATGACGAGATGGAGCAGGCAAAGTCCTAGGATTCCTAACTTGGGTATTCATGTGTGTACAACTGACTCTAGTCTTACCTATGAATTCTGTGAAATGTCCAGGGTCCCATCTGGACTTTAGTAGGTCCTAGTAATACATAGAAACCCACTTCCACAACCTCAAATCAGGGCTTTTCTTTTGTGGTAAATGAAGAGACAATCGGCATGAAGAGTTCCATGGACCGTGGCAAGAAGCTGTAAGTGCAGCCACTGCTTTACAATACCACGAACTTCTTAAGTTTAAGCTTGACCATGCTTCATTCTGCTGCAACTCCAGTGTGAATGGTCTATGTTTGACCGTTTGGAGAAAGCAGTTATTAAGAGTACTGCATGTGCTATGCCAGCTGTATGTAATTTTTAGAATATGGCTTTAGTTCTCTATTTTGAGAAGATATTTTATTCATTCCCCAGTTGGTCAGCGTTACTGAAAGACACTCAGTTCATCAGAGGTTACTTCCAGGGCAAGCCCAGTTGGGAGAGGGCTATGCGCTGATTCTAAAGCACCATGAATGCAGTCCTTTCAAAGGGAAGCAGCTTTGTTTTAACTCCAGATGCCACCATGTTCTGTTAGACAGCAGCTGTCATCCCACAGTTCAGATTTTTAAATATATTACTAAAAGACAATGTAAGGAATTTACAAAGTACTGGGAGTCATTTCAAAGACGTTTGGCATGATACTCTTTTTTATTAGAGAAACTTGCTTGGTGGAAACTGTTGTGTATGCTAATGAGTAACACTAGGTCCGAAGTGGATAAACATTTCATTATGGGGTAACTTACAGCAAAAACATTTTCTCCCTGTTATCTCAGATGCTGGTTTCAACATTTAGGATGGTCTATATTTACATTTTTTAGCACAGAACTAAATTTGATGAAAATGAGCTTCATTTTTATATTCTATTTTTACTGAGTTAGAATTTTCATACACTGAAGTGCGCAGATCTTAAGTGTATGTGCAATTTAGTAAGTTTTGATCAATATATATTTCTGTGTAAGTATCATTACAGTCAAGATAAAGAACATTTTCATCACCCCCAAAAGTTCCCTCATTCCTACTTCTATCCTCCCCGTCTCCTGCAGGCAAACATTCTTTTGCTTTTTCTCACCGTAAATTAGTGTTGTCTGTTTTAAGGCTTCCTATAAACATATACTTATGTGGTGTGTACTCTTTTATTTCTGGTTTCTTTGGCCCAGAATTTTGCTTTCCAGGTTCATTCATATTTTTGAATGTATCAATAGTTTTCTGAGTTTGTGGGACGTGTAAGTTTTTTTTTTTTTCACCAAATGTGGAAAACTTTTAGCCATTATTTCAAATATTTTTTTCTTAGTCATTTCTCCTTCCTGTTTTTTTTTTTTGAAACGCCAATTGCATGTGGTTGGACTACTTGATATTGTCACTGAAGCTCTGCTTATTCTTTCTAAATTATTTTCTCTTTTCCTCAGAATGAATTTCTGTTGATACATCTTCAAGTTCACTAACTTTTTATTCTCCAATTTGCTCTTGCATTCATCCAGTGAAATTTTTACTCCAAGTATTATAATTTCCTGTTCCAAAATTTTCATTTAGTTCTTTTTTTATAGTTTCCAATTCTGTGTTGAAATTATTATGACTTATTTTTACTTTAAGTTCTTAAACATATTTGTCACAGCTTCTTTAAAGTCTTAAGTTGGTCAATTCCAATATATAGGCCATTTCAGGAACTGTTTCTACTGACTGCTGTATTTTTTCTTGATTATGGGTCACCTTTACTTATGATTTAAAATATGCAGTTAAAAAATTATACACGCAACACTGTGTATGATGAATTAAGGAGAATAGACTCTGTTGTCTTTCCTGTGTGGACTGTTTGGTATAGTAGTAGTTCAGTTACTGGATTGTCTCCTCTGTCTTAGGAATGCTTGGTCTTGCGTTTTGTTATAATACATCTTTGGAAAGCCCTTAATATTTCTTAAGCCCCTCTAATTTGGTAGGATTCAAGCTCCAAACTTTGTCTTTCCATGGTGAACAGTAGATAAATTCTTTGCTCAATTCTTTCAAACTTCCAGCTGTTGTTTTTTTTGTTTGTTTGTTTTGTTTTGTTTTTTTCCTGAACTCCTTGGAGTTGTTCTTGATTATACACAGTTCAGGGGTTAGCCAAGAATTTTAAGATAGTTTATATGTAGGTTTGGGGGCTTTCCCCTTCTTTTTGGGGGGTTTCCTCCTCAAGTTCTTGCCATTCTGGGAGCCTCTACACACTAATTTCGCAATTCGATGGTGTTTTGCCTTTCTGCATGAGTTCTGTCTATCCTACACTAAATGCGGACTGGGAATTACCCAGTGACCATGACTTTGGTTTAGGTTGGTGCAAAAATAATTCTAGTTTCGTCATTGTAAGTAATTACTTTTGTGATTGTGGTTTTCACTATTGTGCGTTTGCACCAACCAGTACTTTCAAAGTCTAATCTTCTATGGTTTCTGCCTGTTTATGGTTGCTCTCTGGTGCCTTCAAATAGTTTTGTTTTTTAAAGCTTTGTTGAGAGGTAGAATTGTTAGCTTTCTGAGGCTTAGGCAAATATAAATGACTTCATCATTACTAAAACTTGACTATGAGTTTCAGAATGAATACTTTGTATTGTACACATGATGAAGTATGAAATTTGGGAAATGATCAAATATGTGCTAGAAATACTTTTTCTTCCTCTCTGGGGTTGTCTGATTTCCCCTTTTCCAGGAGATTAATGTTTTCTACAGTAAGCCCTTTGTATTTATGGGCTCCATATCCAGATGCGAACAACTGAGGTTTGAAAATATTTGAGAAAAGAAAATAATAGCACAACACCAAATAATACAAATAAGAATAATACAGTATAACAAAACTATTTACACAGCACCTACATTGTATTAGGTATTGTAAGTAATCTAGAGATGATTAAAAGTACATAGGAGGGTGTGTGTAGGTTATATGCAAGTACTATGCCACTTTATGTAAGGGACTTGAGCATCCTTGGATTTTGGTATCCTTGGGGATACTAGAACCAATCCCCCGTGGATGCTGGGGGACAACCACACTTGTTTTCCTGCGTATCTCAGCCTTTTGAGTCTGAAATATTTTCCTCTCTGGCATTTTTCAACATTTGCTCAACACTTTTCCTGATTATAGTATTATAGTATTCTTCACAGTAAATTGTAATAATCAATTAGTTGTTTCTAAACTCCTTTGACTGCCTGGGAGCTTGAAGGCATTTCCCTGTCTTATATCTAGCTCTAGGCACTTAACACATAAATATATTATTAAATGAATATATTAATGAAATAATTAAAAAAGGAAAATATTGGAATGGAAATTAGAAACTCAGATTTTGGGAAAGCTCTATTTTCTGGGGAGGTCTTTATTTGTGACTTTTTATGTTTTGTGAAAATAGAAGGTGTTTACTTTTACATTTTTATTGATTTTTGTTTTAGTATACATTCAAGGGGTACATGTGCTGCTTTGTGACATGGGGATACTGCATCACGCTCAGATTTGGGCTTTTAGTGAACCCATCACCCAAATAGCGAACATGGGGCCCAATAGGTCGTTTTTCAAGCCTTACCATCCTTCCATCCTCCCTGGGGAGACCTTTAAATGGTTATTTTCCTTTACTAAATTTTGTCATAAATTATCAGTATTTTGCTTTCAGTTAATTCAACCTTAATTAAATGTTTAAATTGAAAAATATGTAATTGTTATACACTTGGAAAAGCAGAGGACAGCTCTAGCTGACTGCTTCAGTCAGTCGGAATTTCAGACGCAGGTCAGCAGGGAAAGGGAAGATGAAATCCCGAGCTCGTCTGCTCTAATTTCTGTTAAACCATTACTCAGGACTGGACTCTGGAAAGGTATTAATGCACTAATGCATTCCAGAAGACTGGTGACAGTGCCGTATGCCACTTTATGTCACACAGTTACATTTTAATCTATGCTCAGGTAAGCTCTATTTTGCCAAGTTAGTTGACTTGAACCAGCTTATACAGAGAATTGTGGTAAGATGATGTACAAAGCTAATATTTTAAGTGGTCTGCTTTTCTTTTTGAAATAATTGTGGTAAAGATATTGAAAAGAAAAGTGTTTTTTGAGATGAAATCTCACTGTGTTACCCAGGCTGGAGCGCAGTGGCACAATCTTGGCTCAGTGCACAATCTTGGCTCACTGCAACCCCCTCCTTTCTGGTTCAAGTGATTCTTCTGCCTCAGCCTCCTGAGTAGCTAGGATTACAGGCATGCGCCACCATGCCTGGCTAATTTTGCATTTTTGTTTTCGAGACGGAGTCTTGCTCTGTCACCCAGGCTGGAATGCAGTGGCACAATCTCGCTCACTGCAACCTCCACCTCCTGGGTTCAAGCAATTCTCTTGCCTCAGACTGCTGAGTAGCTAGGACTACAGGCGTGCACCACCACGCCCAGCTAATTTTTGTATTTTGAGTAGAGACGAGGTTTCCTCATGTTGTCCAGGATGGTCTCGACCTCTTGACCTCATGATCCACCCGCCTCAGCCTCCCGAAGTTCTGAGATTACAGGTGAGAGCCACCGCGCCAGGCCTAATTTTTAGATTTTTAATAGAGATGCAGTTTCACCATGTTGGTCTTGAACTCTTGACCTTGAGTGATCCACACACCTCACCCTCCCAAAGTACTGGGATTACAGGTGTGAGCCACTGCACCTGGCCTGAAAAGAAAAGTTGAAAGAACTCTTGACCTATCTAATCATCCACAAGCAGAAAGGGACTTAATGTAGTTATTTTGCATTCTTTAACTTTACTGTAATGTTATCTAATAAACCCACTTATTGCCTCATTTATTTACTGCTGCATGCACATTCATTTTTTTATGTACATATTACATGCCAAGCGTGATACAAAGTCTTGGATATATACAGATGAATAAGACATATTCTTTTCCCAGAAAGGCCTCACAAAAAGCTATAATATGACATGAAATGTGTAAGTACTGAGATGTAGCAAAGTGCTATAAAAACCCAAAGAAGGGATGTTTGGTTTGCTTGGAAATGTACCTGGGGGAAGTGCCTTATTAATTAGGACTTAAAAAGCAAGGTCAAATATTTTTTCAAAAATCAGGTAGTAGAGTTAATATAAAGAAGTACTGGAGTGGAGAGGTGAGAAAGGCCTTTCACTCATAGGAATAGCAGAAGGAAAATCATGGAACTAAGGTCTTAGAAGATAAAATGGTGATATGGCTAATGTAAGTGTAAACCAGTCTGCTAACATGTGCATTAAAGTCCTTTGGTAATTAATATTTTGTCTAGTGCTTCAGTGCAATACGTGGCTTTAGGTGTTGTGTATGTCTTTATGGTAGTGTTATTATGTTCTTTCTTATCACCAGTGGTTTAAAGATTATTATGAAGCAACCTGTGCTGTGCAGCTATGCTTGAGGGTACAACTGGTAATTTGGAGGATTTAGCTTGCAGGCATGTTTTATTTGTCCAGCACAATCAATTAAAACTTTTTTTTGAATTTGAATGGTTTGAACGTACTTACCAGTTTGCAACGACATTCTCACCTCTTTCTTGCCTTTCATGTGTTATATCACAGACTTAGGTTTTCTTGCTGGCATTTTAGTGAGCAATCCTTTATCTAGAGGCTGGTTTTATAATCATTTGCAAAACTTTCCAACGTAAAACTCAGACTGAATAAATAATTGGATTGAAGTTGATTTCAGAAATTGTACTGTTTTGTGTTATGATTGAATCTGGGAACATTTTGTTACTTTGGACAGCATAACAAGCAGTGTTGGTTTTAATGGGTGGATTATTGGGCATTAGTCCAAATTATCCAGCCAGAAGAGCTTAAATTACAAAGGCCTAGAAATTAGCTTGAGCATATGCCTCAGTGGTGACCTCAGGAAAGCAGAGTTACTGAAGTTGGCAAAGAAATTGTTGTGTTGCACAGTATCATTCTTGCAGAAAAGAAAACAGTGATAATAAAACAATTATAAAACAGAGTTACTGCAAGGGAACAGTTTTCCTTGGTGAAAACAGAATAAAAGCCATCCAATTTTTGAGTGAGGGAGATCTTAGAACACAATCTCCAGAGGGGCAGTGAATGTGAATTCAATAGTCCCCATTGCTTCCTCCCAGAATTGTACTTTACCCTCAATTTCTGTAATTTTGTCTCCTGTACTGATGAACTAGCTCAGGCCCCAGGGATGTGTCTTTTTCTTTAGGAAACTCTAGCCCCTATTTGAATGGAATTCCTTAAGCAAACCTGAGACAAGGAAATATTCACAAGTAATTTGATTACATATTAAGGGAGCTTTCTCACTCTCTCTCTCTCTTTAAGTCTGTGTAAAACTTAAACGGCACAGTCTTTAACATTTTTTTTCAGCACTATTTTATTTTATTTTATTGTGGTAAGGACATTTAACATGAGATCCACACTCTGAATAAATTTTGATCTTCAAGTAATTCACTGTTGCTTCCAAGGGCTGACACAATCCACCTGGGTCTTTGCCAAGCTCCTTCTTACCTGTATTTTTACACCTCAGTCTCTGCCCTTTAGGGTCCCCTCTAAGGACCAATAGCTTTGCTGCTGACTCCCAAGAACTTCTCTAATGTCCCCTCTGGTAGGGATCTTGACTCTTTTAAAACACTTTCCTTTTAAATCAGTAAGTAAGTCTATTTACTTTCAATCTTGGGACCATTCTCTCTGTCTCAACATCTGAGGGCATCATCCTTTTCAGTAGATTGGGATCCCTAGTATTGACATCTATGGCATGTAATGTTGGAGACTTTTTGGTTTATAGATGACTCCCTACACCAATATTTGAAGATGTCTAAAATTCATTCATTCAAAAGATACTGTTTCTTCTTCTCCCATTGGGGTAGGATTTTATTCATTTTGGACTTACCGTAGTTCCTAATCATATAGCAGAGCAAGTATTCATGAAATAATGGAAGATTCTAGTTTTGGCCATTTTCATCAAGAAAAATATCAGATCAGCACAATTTCCTGTTTCTGCTGTGACTACTGCAGCCCAGATGACAGTACTTGGTAAGTTAATGTGATTGTGCCCCGATGCTGGCCCAAAACTCTAGACAGATCGTACAAAATATCAATCAACTCAGTTGAAGTGAGGTGTTCCTCCTAAACTGCTAGAAGCTGTCGGCACTTGCCGGACTCTCCTGTTTCTGCAGAAGCTGCTGGTGACTCCCATTTGTGTGTGTGTGTGTGTGTGTGTGTGTGTGTGTGTGTGTGTATGCGTGTGCACACATATACACCCTTGTTTGAATTCAGGGAAGAATAGCTAAATAAATCATTACATTGAAAATTAATGAACAGTATCTATTAGTGTTTAAGGCCTTGCCTGGCAGGTGTCCCTTTTCAAATGTCATTAAGCTATGTAGAAAGTGCTTCTGATGAGAGGTGTTTTTTTTGTTGTTTTTTGTTTTTTGTTTTTTTTGGCAAATATGGGTTTTGTATTAAAGGTATTATATTCATTGAAAAAAAAGGTACTCTGAGGTTTCTGCCTTTACTTAAAATGTTTCAGAGACTTATAAAAATTGTCTTCAGAGCTTTTAGCAAAGTTTTGCATGTTGTTGCTAATGGCAATTTTTTGTTATTTATGATTGGGTTTGATTTTTCCACCCAGTCAAAAATTATTTGGTGTGAACGCTGGTAAATAAAGTGGCTAATCATGCTTGGTGTTGTAATTTTGGAGAAGAGAATAAAATTGGGTGTAATGAAAAATAATGAGATTTTCTTATGTAACTCAAGCTGGCTACCTGAGATCTTTCTTTTCTTATCTATATAACTGAAGAAGAAATGATTGTGTGAATATTGGCATGATATCGCTAAGTGTCTGAAAAGCCTCTGACAATTTGTTTCCTAACCAGAAGATCAAACATTAAACTCATTTCTAAAAAAGTGAGCACAACCTCTTTTGTCTACAAGACGCTTTACTGTTAACTCCTACCATGAGATTATACATTTTTGGAAAGAAGGGGCAATATCTTTTTTGTCACTTATGTATCTCTCATGCCTCCTATACTGCATGACACACAGTGGCATACTTGATATGTATTTGTTGAGTTAATAGAATGTAAACACACCAATTTTCCTCTTTGGTCAACACTGACCCTACCACTGGTGAAAGCAGTGGTAGCAAGGTAACGTTTAGACAATTACGAATTGCAAATGACATGTAAGGAAGATTACACTATTAAATACAGACTATTTCTGCTTATATTACTATTAGGTTGGTGCAAAAGTAATGGCAAAACCACAATTACTTTTGCACCAACCTAATACATTGAAGAAGATACTGAGAATTATTTCATAATGATTATCTAAGATTATGTAGGTTTTGGTATGGCCTCAGTAGAAAATATAGGACAAGTATTCATATAAATTATGATAATTTCCAAGAGTAATTTTGCTCCTCTACTGAGCAGGCAGAATGATGTAAAAGTTGGTCAGAACTCTCCATTCCTTGCTTTGAAGTCTCTAATGGCTTCGCCTGTACTAAGGTAGGCTCACTCCAAGGGGCTTTGGGCTGGCTTGTCCCGTTGCCTGGAATCCTCTTCCTTCAGATACCTGCCCAGCTATATTGTTTATTGTTTGTAAATCTTGCTACAAATGATGGACTTTTAAAAGACATTTTTTTCTAATTGTCATTGGTTTTGTAAGGTTTTTTTTTTTTTCCAGGAACATAATTTGAAATAGAATTAACTATGGTAAAAAAAAAAATCCAGAAATGATATAATAGACAGATAATTCTGTTGAATTCATCGTAGGTAGTTTTAAAAGCTTGTCTTCACTTTACAGAATTTCATGCCTTTCCAATGAAAGGAAAGTAAATGCAGAAACATGATGATTTTCTAATCTTATTAGCGTCAGTTAATTATTGAACATTTTGGTTTTTAAGTACATTAATATTGGAAAAGGACAGATTAATAGTCCTTCATAACTACTGTCAACTTTACTTTGTTATGCAGAGATGTTTGCCACAGGACAAATATTTAGTCGACAGAAAATTTATTTTCTGGTTGTGTCTGGGGTTAGTAGGAAAATGGAGGAAATTTGCAAAAGATCTTGTGGAAATATATCTTCTTGAATTTTCAAGTAAATATAAACTTTAAAATGAAAATATCAATATATATCCTTAAGTGTAGATTTTACTTTACAAAGATATATGAATTTATTTATGATAAATGATTTTATTATAGTAGGACATTAGAGTCTTATTTAATTCCTTTATGTACTCCTTCATTATCACTCCGTTTCCAATCAAATTATAAGTTTCTATTACAATGATTGAAATCTGATTCCAGTTTTTAAAATCCATGTCACTCATTTGGATTTAGCTATGGGAAATCTGTGCCAAAAAGGAGATGTGTCACATTACAGTTTTATAGAAGAAGCTTTAGTACTGGGAATTGGAGTAGGAGCTGTTTTAATATACTCTAATTTAATTTTTGACCAGGAAGGTAAATTTTAATGACTTTGGTTTGAGATTTAAGCTGTAATTGGTACTAGAGGTAGACCAGTGATTTTTTTTTTGCCAGTTTTTTATCAGAGAAGTTTGATTTTTGAATTAATTGTATCAACTATATGGCACAAAGATAACGGTTGTTTGCAACTTAACTTTGGAAGGGAATCATCATTTATTAGCCCTTTTTGACACTGAAATTTTCTATTTTTTTATAAGAGCATTATTGTGTAAATCAAATAGGAATCTCACAGCTTTTTTGTTATATCCTTCAGAGTATTACTGTTCTATTTTAAGCTTATAGTAAAAATGTGATTTCAGAGTCCCAATGTTCCAATACTCAACTATATAGTTCTTCCTGAGGTAAATGAAATGTTAGGATCAGATTTGTATCAACTTCTAGATTATTGGTTTTCCTCTCACTTTCTTCTTTGACTTTGGAAAAACAGCTGCCAAGGTTGATTTGAGACCTTTTATGACTTCTCTCACTCACCGACTCAACTATTTTAGTACTGACCTTTGTCCCTCTCTCAGGGATAGAGATAACTTGATACTACTAGTGAGAGAGAAAGAAATTGAACATCAAGGAGAGAGAGAAGTAAACTAGAGAGAAGCAATACCAGTGAATTTTAAGGCAAAAAAGACTGGAAATTCCCTCTGGGTATTTTCACTCAGAATCGGGTTATAAAAGCAGATAAAAATGTTTTATTGTTTTAGTTTCTTTGTGTGAAGACATAAAAAGAGCTGCAGAAATGGGAAGGGAGGATGGGCCATAAAGTCTTTCTTGAAAAAGAGCTTTGATATTCTTGTTAGGCTGAATTTAGACCGCTACAGAATGTCTTTTTTTCTTTTTACCTCTTCTACTTGTAAATGCATTTTTGAGCTCTTTCTGAATTTTGAGTATCTGTGTTTCACCTGAAAGCCCACACCAGATAGATCTGAACAGACTGCCAGTTCTTTGATCACCAAAACATTGTCCTTTTTCTACTCCCTGTCACCATGTCTGCCAAAATTAAGGTATATTCACATGAAAGGAACATACTGATAAGTCATTATCATGTGCATGTGTGTTACCACCATGATTTGTTTTTATCATGACATTCATAACTATCTGGCATATTTGTATTTATTTGTTTGCTTGTTTATTATTTGTGTCTTCACTTTGGATGGTAACTTATATGAGGAAAAATACTCATCTTACAAATCCATATTCCATCAGTTAGAGCAATGTCAGGTACACAGTGGCTGTTAGATAAATGGTTAAATGAATCATCTTAGGCACCTATTTTTTCTGCAGTAAAATTGTGCCCTGTCTTGACTTTGCAGAAATTTCTCACCACCACTTGGAGATCCACAGTTGTATGTCCAACTGCCTACTTGACTTTTCCTCTTGAATGTCTAGCAGGAATCTTACATGTTCACAATATTCCTTCTTATTATTCAAACCAAGTCCATTATTAGTCAGATATATGTCATAGACATCTCAAGTAAAGATACAAGTAAAGGGTTACTCTCCCTGTATATAACCCTGCAAGTTTAGACAGCTCTACCTCCAAAAAAGGTCTTTAGCCTATCTACTTTTTTTCACCTTTTTATTTTCCATTTGGGCAAGCTACTACTGTCTCTCATGTGGACCTCTGCAATAACTTCTAAGCAGTCTCTCTGTTTCTAGTCTTGCCATTCTACTATCTATTCTCCACACAGCAGTTAAAGTGTTACTTAAAAATTATAAACCACTGTAGAGTGCCTTCCTTCTACCATTAGTATAAAATACAAACTCTTTACTATGGCCTTAAAGATTTCCATATTCTGGTTTCTGCCTTCTCTTCTACTTCATCTCGTTCTACCTTTATTTCTTTCTTTCTCTTTCTTCCTTTCTTTTCTTTTCTTTTCTTTTCTTTTCTTTTCTTTTCTTTTTTTCTTTTCTTTCTTTTTCTTGCTTGCTTGCTTTTTTTGGAGTTTCACTCTTGTTGCCCAGGCTGGAGTTCAATGGTGTGATCTTGGCTCTATGCAACCTCCACCCCTTGGTTTCAAGCGATTGTTCTGCCTCAGTCTCCTGAGTACCTGGGATTACAGGCACGTGCCAACACGTCTGGCTAATTTTTGTATTTTAGTAGAAATGGGGTTTCGCCAGGTTGGCCAGGCTGGTCTTGAACTTCTGACCCCAGGTGATCCACCCACCTCAGCCTCCCAAAGTGCTAGGATTACAGGCATGAGCCACCATGCCTGGCCCCATTCTAACTTTCTTGCTAAACTCCAGGCACAATGACCTTCCCATCCATCAACTAGGCCAAGGTCACATCTAAATCCAGGGCCTTGGGAACCTGCTATATCCTTTGCTAGAATGCTCTGTTTCCTATCTTGTCACTGCCAGCTCATGTTGTCATTCAGAAATCAGCTCCAGTCTCTGAAGGGGTTCCCAGTCATGCTTCATCACATTCCCGAATTTATTTTCTTTGTAGAACCTAAACTATATAAAATAACCACATAAACTTCTTTTCTAGAACAGAAGCTACGTGAGAGCCGAAAGCAAGGACTTTGTCTTTCTTATTCCCTGTCCTATACATGGGGCCTAGAACAGTGCCTGGCATATAGTAGCAGGTGCTCAGTAAAGTACCGTAAGTGTAGATGTATCAATGAATATGTAGAGACATGTAGTCATAAAAGTTCAAAAGATAGCTAACATATCCTTGCTGTTTTTGTTGAATATGAAAATGTTTTATATTGCTAAGACCATCAATTGACACAGTGCTAAGGAAAGAAGCAAAAGACAAAGTTTTCTGAGCTCTAAGCTTATGGAGGAAAGGCAGAAGTAGGGAAAAGCCTGTATGTTCAAGTGACTAGAAAGAAATCCAGCGCCAGCGTGAGGGGTTTTGTTATTAGGATGGAGGTGCCAGTCTCCCTATTCCTGCGTTTTCCTGCCAGCTGCCATTTCTCTGAGACATTAGGGTGTCAACTTGAAAAGGCTCTGTTCCATAAATCTTACTCAAGCAGCAATCAAGGCTTTTTCTTTTAAAAAGTCAGAGTTTCAATTAAGTTTTGGAAAGTAAGGTTATCTTTGAGATGTCAACAATATGTTAACATTGTGCTGGACTCTAAAAAGCTAAGTACATTAACCTGGAATGTGCTGAGCTAGTGGTAAGTTGATATCCAGCCTGCAGTTGCCAGAGAAGAATTTTTGTCTTGTCTTCACAGAGAAGGGAAAGTGCGAGGGAGCCTGGGTCAATTAATTGCCTACCAGAGCACTGCCCTGTCTATTTCAAGCACGGAAAACGGAGGAGGGCTGACTGGTTTACTCTGTAAGTAGATTCTTGCTGGGGGAGCTCAGTTTCAAAATCCTAGAAACCATATGTGTTCGTTTAATCAGAGTTTGGCCCGGAGGAGAATTAAAATGAAAGGAAATTCCACAATTAGAAGGTGTGGAAGTAGAAAGCGGACTAAATCAGGCCTGTAGAGAGGCAGCGTGGGCTGGCGAGATTACATTCTTAGGGTGTGTAACAGGCCAAGGTTTTTATTTCCAGATTCTTTCACTTAAGAACCTCTGTGTCTGAATTCTAGTGGAATGGAAGCCTGTCTCAAGCTTTTCTTCTCCTCCGTGATAAGGGCCTCACTTTTGTCATTTTTACCAACAAATGCAAAAAGGGACAGTGCCAGGTTGGTGGAGGTCTAAATAGAATTTTGTAGCAAAGGCCTGGAGTAGAAGCCTCGCTTTAAAATAGGTTTTTTCTTCCTTTCCAGCCTGTATTTCCTATTCTGTCTGGTTGGCTTTCTGCTAAAAACTCAGAATAAAGAAGAGAAGACAGTCTTGTGGAGGGGTCGAAGAAGCCACTGTTTGTAGTTATTTGGGATCTTTGAGGAAGCCCCTGTTAAAGTAACTTGGTTGTAAGTTACGGATTGTTTACTGCTAATTAACATTGACATATAAGTGTGTGCACGGAGTGTGGCCCAATTAAGTGGAATGGAGCTAGGGCAGAGCCTGGCTACATTCCCAGGGTGATGGAGAGAATGAGGAGTTTAGAAACTGGGTTTAGAAGTTTTGAGGATGAATGGGGTTTTAGTCTTAGAAAACCGGCACTAACAATCTTGTGAGAGGAACACATAAAAAAATAAAAACAGCACACAACGAAAGACCCGACGTCCCAGCAATCTGCAATTAGAAAATGGTCTAGAAATGATTTTATTATTCACATATATATTGGTTTCCTCTGCCTCTTTTAGGAACTTTATTCCAGTGTTCATTTCCTTTATCACCTTCTCGATTTTCCTAAAAATATAGGACTGGCCCTTCAATTTGCAAATGATGTAAAGTGTACCATTTTCAAGGTGCTGGGGGATAAAAAGATGAGTACAACAATCTGCACCTTAAGGAATTTAAATAATGTAGGCAGGTAAAAATACATGTAAACAAATTGAATTTTATACAGCATTTTAAGTATAGTAATATAAGTATGCTCAAGGGATAGAGATAGCATTGATGAAAAAACGGCTTAAACTCATGTGAAGTGGGTGAGGTGTTAAGAATGAGATCTTTAAATGCATTTAGGGAGAGAACTGTCAAAGCGCTAACCAGCTGACTGATTACCGTATTATATTTGGCATGACTTTCCTTATTTATTAGAGGATGGAAAGGCTACTTTAGTCTAGATTTTTCCATTCATTTCTTAGACATAAGCTTGTTAAAGAAAATTTGAAATTAATGATAATGTATTTATGTAACTTCAATATGTTAACTAGCAGATAAGCTTTTAAACAAGAATGCCAGGGATATAAAATAGGTCGTTTTTTGACACAATAAGAAAATGATAATCCACTTGGTTTTTTACATGGCTGGTCAGCTTCAATTCTCATTTGTGCACAAACAAGAATTGAAGCTTCTCTTTTGATCTATAATCAGAATGTGTTTTAAAAATGTACCAATCTATGATCCAATTTATTTTTCCAATGGACTTAAATTCGGTGAGATGAATTTGTTTGGTCTAAGCGACTTTGAACTCTAATTTCTATGCAGTACTTTGACTACATAAGCAGGGAGTTATCTGAGAATGTTTTTGTACAATGAAACAAAAATGATTATTAGATTATCTTAAATCAAAACGACGTGATAACTCATGTTGAAATTAGAAGAATTTGAAGCGAGCTCTGTTTCCTTTTATGCTGTAACGGCTTCAGTTTAAATTACGTTATTCAAGGGTACTGGAGCTTTCATAAATTATTCATTTGCAAAGATTTAGCTATTTCAAGCCACTTCCCCTGAAACAGAAGGGGTTGAGCAAAATGGTTTCTTTTTGCCAAAGCATTCATAAATATCCCTTTGCCTTACTTCCGCAACTAATTTGAGTGCATGTTAGTTTAAGGGACACTATTTCCCGCTATCAGGTTTTCTCATCTAATAGTTTCCCTTTCTAAAACAACTTGAAAATAAGCCTTTTTTCATTCTGATTATCACACAAAATCAGAACTGAGAGAAGAGTTAATACTATGTCTCTGGGATTTCAGCAACGCTTGAATCTTTCTATGCAAGCTAATCTTTTCCCTAACATTTGCCATGTCACGTGTTTCAGGAGAAGCAATAGCTGTTTTCTTTTTATGTCTTTCTCTATAGGTATCTATAACAATATGTCTATCCTCTGAGATATTCTTGTTCATGTACTTTTGTTACCGTTAGGATGACTATGAATTAATTACAAATATTTCTAAAATTTGTATTTCTGGAGAGATTTTCCTTAGTCTGGACCAACCCTTCCCATTATTGGACAGAGATGCTCAGCTGGTAACCAACCATCTATAATTATGCTTTGGAAAAACCTCATGAGCAAAGATCCTCAACTTGTAGTCAAAGCTACAATTTGTAAGTAATTACGCAAAATTTATATTCTGCAATCTCTTTGAAAGATTAACTCAGTGATTGAAAGATTGCTTCCCTTCCTGAGACAAGTATTATTTAGAATTATTTAAAAAAACTTTAGACAAATTCAATTTAACAGAGTTTAATTGAGGGGAAAAAAAAGAACCAATTTACTAATTGGGCAGCCCTCAGAATCGGAACAGATTCAAAGACTTGGACTGCCACATGACTGGAGAGGATTTATGGACAGAAGAAGGAAAGTGGCATATGGGAAAGGAAGGTGAGGTACACAACTGCATTGCTTACAGCTCAGTGTTTGCCTTGTTTGAGCACGGTTTGAACAGTTTGCAGCCTATGAGTGGTTGAAGCTCGGCTGCTGTGATTGGCTGAGACTCAGCTATTGCTACAGAGGCGTACTCCTAAGTTAGGTTTTCCGTTTGCTTACCTACTAACTTAGGTTACAGTTCCTACATAAGAACTCAAGTATGCTAGCACAGGGCTTTCTCAGCCCAGACTTTCGTTTGATTTAACCATACAAATGGAATTATTTATTGCAATATTTTCAAGCTTTGTTGGGTTTCAAGTTGTGAGTCATTTACCCTTTTCCTTTGCTTCCCCTTTCCACACTTCAAGTCCCCTGGCTGCAGCTTCTGCCTTTGATTGACCTTGTAGTAAATAAGAATTAGATTGACCAGGTGGAGGTGAAGAATCAGACTCTGGGACATTTCTATAAAAATGGGTTGAAGAGAGGCCAACTGGAACAAGTGGCAGGTTCATAAAGGAATGGCCACCAAAGCCAGAGAGCAAAGTAAGAGTGGGTGAGAAGTGGCAGCAATGCATG
The DNA here is from genome assembly GCA_963573385.1 of Cacajao melanocephalus. Taxonomy (NCBI): domain Eukaryota; kingdom Metazoa; phylum Chordata; class Mammalia; order Primates; family Pitheciidae; genus Cacajao; species Cacajao melanocephalus. The sequence goes on from CAUYLG010020380.1 coordinate 24,140, forward strand.
CAGAAAACTAATCTTGCAAGAAATTTGGTAATGAAGTTGCAGAGACCAAAGGGTAGGAGCTACAGAGTGTATTAGCATATGAGGAAAGACTGTTTGAAGTTAGGGTTTGAACATGTTTACTTAGAGGAAGAAGTGACTGAAAATAGAGAGACTGATGATACAAAAGAGAAAGCATCATTGTGAAAAGACTCTTGGAAGAGATACAAGATGGGGGATTAAGAGCTCACATTAGCAAGGAAGCAGAACATCTTTTGAGAGACTGCAATGAAGAAAGAAGTATGAAGATAGAGGTTTTGATGGCAATGGTGTTCAGTTGTTTGGTGAAATACAAGTCTGGATTTTGCTGTGAAGGTGCATTTAAAGACGAATCAACATTCAAACTAGTAGACCCTGAGTAAAGCAGATGAGTTAAGGTGGGTGGGCCTCATCCAATCAGTTGAAGGCTTTAAGAGTGCAGAGTGAGGTCCCCTGAGAAAGAAGGAGTAGAAGGAATGCTGTTTCCAGGCTGCCTTTGGGTTTCAGGCTACAACATCAGCTCTTCCCTGAGTCTCTGTACTGCCCTGAAAAATTTGAACTTGCTAGCCCCACAATTGCTTGGACCGGTTCCTTAAAATGAATCTCTCTCTCTCTACACACATGCACACACACACACACACACACACACACATAAAAGAGGGGAGATCAAGAACTCACATTAGCAAAAAGCAGAGCATCTTTTGAAAGACTACAGTGAAGAAAGAAGTATGAAGATAGAGGTTTTGGTGGCAATGATGTCCAGTCGTTAGGTGAAACACCAGTCTGCATTTTGCTGTGAAGGTGCGTTTAAAGACAAATCAACATTCAAACTAGTAGACCTCGAGTAAACCCATATATGCGTGTCCTGTTGGTTCTGTTTCTGTGGGGAACCCTATCTAACGCAGAGCTTCAGGATGCAGTGGAAAGATTTTGAGGACGCTCAGGTTAGTCATATCAACCTTTTGGTTAAATGGGAAACTAACATATGTGATGAAAGTGAGGAGTGGGCCTAAAAGTAGAGAACTTTTCAAAGAACACCTGAGACTGTGACTTCTTCCAGAAAAGTGAGTCTGTCTTATTCATTTTACGTCCTAAAATCATAGTGTAATAGTTGGCATTTTGAGAGTGCTCAACAAATGCTGGCTGTTTGTCAAATAAGCTGAACGAGAGGCCTGTGAAGGGTCCAGCCAAGATTAGATTCTGTGAATTTTTGGTGAACAAATTACCATGGCTTTGTAACATTTGTGAGACTGTTCTCTGGAAGCAGGGACAGAGAGAGTCAACCATGGGAATCAGCAGGATGAGAACTCTGAGGGTCAGGAGGTTGAGAACAACCAGTGCGGCAATCAATGAACTATGAACTACGAGAGTAACTGTGATGCCCAGGCTGAGTTGAAAAGAAAAGGGAGCCGCGCTGGGATTATTGGTTTGGGAGAACTGGAAGGAACCACGGGACAAGATGACTTAATGAAGACAGGGAGATTGTTTAATGGGAGATGTGGGGTAGAGAAATGGGAAGAAAGGACACGTCCATTAGTTTCATAACCCTCAGGAGTCTGGTAGCAGAATAGTTTTGAGTGGGAAAAGTGGGCGGAGGAGAAATATGGGGGTTATTTTAAGAATACAGTTTATTTTGCTATTTATACATATCTTACTTCCTTAACATATAATCCCTTAAAATATATAATATATAATTTAAGAAGGTTGTAACAAAAAAACGTGTTGTCATGTCCTGCTTAGAATTTCCTATTTTAATTACGAAAAATTATGGAGAGTGGCACATCCTGCACTGGCAAGCTGGTTCGTTAGGTTTGGGGTCTTTATTTACTCCATGCAGCTATTGAGGGTAAAGAGCACTGAAGGTGAAATTAGAAGATCTTAGGCTGAGCACGGTGCCTCATGCCTGTAATTCTAGCACTTTGGGAAGTTGAGGTGGGTAGATCACTTGAGGTCAGGAGTTTGAGACCAGCCTGGTCAACATGGTGAAACCTCATCTCTACTAAAAAAAAAAATACAAAAATTAGGCTGGATGTGGTGGTCCATTCCTGTAATGCCAGCATTTTGGGAGGCCGAGGTGGGCAGATCACAAGGTCAGGAGTTTGAGACCAGCCTGGCCAACATAGTGAAAACCTATCTCTACTAAAAATACAAGAAAATTAGCCAGCTATGGTGGCAGGTGCCCGTAAGTAATCCCAGCTACTCGGGAGGCTGAGGCAGGAGAATCGCTTGAACCTGAAAGGTCGAGGTTGTAGTGAGCTGAAATTGCACCACTGCACACCAGCTGGGGCAAGACTCTGTCTCAAAAAAAAAAAAAAAAAAAAAGACTTTAATAATATAAGCCCAGTCATCTGCTAGAAGAATGAACTTGGGCAATTTACATAATCTCACAAAGGTATTAACTCACAAAAGTTTAATGATAATAATACCTTTTACTATTACTGTAAATATTAAGTGAAATGTACAAAGGTTCTTTTCAACTTTCAAGTTTCAATGCTAAGTAATATTTTATAAATATTAATTCAATATGGTACTATTCTTTGAAGGATATTCCACTTGAACAAGATAATTAAGGGTTCAATTTTGTTATAAAATGACATAATTAGAACATCTTTTTGTTTATTAGTTTAACATGTTTAATAATTGCTAATATTTGACAGAACATTATCTATTTAATCCAAAATACAGACTTAAAATACACCATAGTGCCCCTTAAAGGTTGGCTTTCCTTGTTTGTGAGGGGATAATTCTTATCATTTGTATTGTTACCAGTTCCCAAGGAGAGCAACAGAGCAGATTTGTGTGTGTGTGAACTTACATTCAATAAAATGAATTCCTAGATGTAGAAAAGTAATTATAAATTGTGTATACTCTGAATACAACTAAAGTTAACCCAAAGGATCGATTTCATATTAGAGTTTATGGTAAAAATATAAAAGCATGCAAATTACACAATTTATGTAATTATTTTCTCACTAAATGTTAATTTATTTTTCTACAATGAATGCTTTAAGTCCTGAGATCCAGGCTCTTTATTGAATTCCTAGACTAGTGTTAAAACTCTACCCAGAATTTACACATCTTGAGTGTTAACTGGGTCATCAATACAATATTTGATATCGAAATATTTGAACAGTTAATACTCATCATTTCCTATACCTAAGGTGACATTTAATGGATTGTGCAGTATGAGTCATGACACTGTGCAACACGAATCCTTTTGACTTTGGACTCTTATGGAGGAAGAAACTCTTTCCATCAACATGGCTTTAAATGACCTGATGCTCTGGCCTCATTATCACAGAAAACAGAGCACCAGGATCATTTAAAGCAGAACTCCTATCTTGGCTGGATGTGGGCAAGAGAGTGAGAATGTAAGAACAGAACATTCAGGTTAGAGAGAAGGAGAGAATTTGGGATGCTTGAAGTCACTTCTAAGAGTATTAGTTAGGATATAAACCAGGCTACTGCAACAAGCCCCCTTCCCCAAAAAGCGGGGTTTACATGAGATGGAATTTTATTTCTTTCTCACATAACAGAGAGCAAGGTAGGTGAGCAGTTCAGGGCAGGTGGCATGTCCTGCTCAGTGAGACCATCTAAGGATCCTGGATGCTGGGAAGCTTTGCCATCATCAGCATGTGACTCCTTTCTCTAGATCTCAAGCAGCTCCTTTGGATGCCTCATTTCCAGCCATCAGGAGGAGGAGAGGGAGTGAGAATGAAGGACAAGCTTCTTCTATGGGTGCAACCCAGAGGTTGTTCACGTCATTTATATTCACATCTGCTTGTCTAGAACTTACAAAATCATGCAGAATTGCAAGAAAGATTGGGCAAGGTAGTTTATGGCTGGGAGGATTTATGCCCTGAAATGGACGGTGTCATCTTTTCATCTTCCCTCTGACTATTAGCACGTAATCTATAACCGAGTTTGAACGATCCAATTTCCAAATGATTTCCATTATTCTCCGTATCCCTAACAACACTTGAGTCTAAAACGTTACCATCCTTGTCTGGTTTACTACGATCACCTCCTAATTGGTCAGCGTGCTTCCGTTCTTGCCCAAGTCATTTCTGACACCATAGCTGCTAATTTAAGAATAGAAACCAAATCGTCACCCTTCTTTAAGCCCTTTGGTGTCTGTTTCCATTGAGTAAATTCCATACCCTGCACCACGAATCGTAAGTCCTGGCAATGACCTGGCTCTAGCCTACCCCGCCCTGTCCTTGCAGCACACTGTCCACTGGCCGCTGTGTTCTGGCCTCTCTGACCTCCACCTTTTCCTAGAACGCAGTGATCCTTTCCCCACTTCAGGCCCTTCTCCCCGCCATTCCTCATCCTGTAAAGTTTTGCTGGGATCTGTGCGTGGCTGGCGCACCCTCATCTCTTGGCAGTCCACACAGATGTCATCTATTTTGAGAGTCTTTCCTGACTGCCTTTTCGAAAGCAGCGTGTCTGGTTCCCAGTGACTCTTTATTGCATTGCTTTATTTATTTTCTTCATAACCTTTATTAAATTATATGACAATCCTGTTTGCTTATTGATTGATTGATTATTTGTCTCCTTTCATTAGAAAATAATCCTTAGGAGGGCAGTTTCTTTGGCTTATCCTGGTTCTCAGACTCTGGCACATAAAAGGAACTCAAAAAATGCCTATTGGCCGGGCGCAGTGGCTCACACCTGTAATCCCAGCACTTTGGGAGGCCGAGGCGGGTGGATCACGAGGTCAAGAGATTGAGACCATCCTAGCCAACATGGTGAAACCCCGTCTCTACTAAAAATACAAAAATTAGCTGGGCATGGTAGCGCATGCCTGTAGTCCCAGCTACTTGGGAGGCTGAGGCAGGAGAATTGCTTGAACCTGGGAGGCGGAGGTTGCAGTGAGCTGAGATTGTGCCACTGCACTCCTGCCTGGCGCCTGGCGACAGAACAAGACTCTGTCTCACAAAAAAAAAAAAAAAAAAAAAAAAAAGCCTAGTGAATGAGTGACTAAATGAGTTAGATATACCTTATATATTTCTTACAATAAGAATCTGGTGCCCATTGTGGAAAACCAGGTAAAAAGAACTTTACACGGATTTGCCTCTGTGAGCTTTGCTTCTGACTTGGGTGTACTACATGCTATACCTAAACCACGAATTCATCAACCTCACATGATGTTTGAAGTTTTAGTCATTCTCCTCTGTAGTAGGTTGAATGGTGGTCGCCTAAAAGTTGTGTTCATGTCTTAATACCCAACCCCTGTGAATGTTACCTTATTTGGAAGGAAAGTTCTTTGCAGATGTGGTTAAGAATCTCAAGATGAGATCATCCAGATTAACTGTGTGGGTCCTAATCCAATGACAAATGTCCCTGTAGAGGCAGACGGAGATTTGAGCCTTAGAGGAGAATGCCATAGGAAGACAGTGGCAGAGATCAGGGTTTTGTGGTCACATCCCAGGAATGCCTGAACTACCAGAAGCCGGAAGCACCAAGAAAGGATCCTCTCTTAGAGCCTCCGGCGTGAGCACGGCTCTGCTGAGACTTCGCTGCAGACTTCTGGCTTCCTGAACTGTGAGAGAATACGTTTCTATTGTTCCAAGCACGTGAATCATCTTTAATATAAATAAGTTCCAAGTATGACAGGGAGTATACGAATACTAACAAATAATTTGTCGTTTACCCAAAATTCTAATTTAACTGGACATTCCGCATTCTTAGTAAATCTGACAATCCTACTGTGATCCCAGGACTATTTGAAAATGAAGAATTGACCGGGGATTATGTAGTGATTCTGACAAGTAAGAACAGACATCAAATATAAAAAATCAATATAAGTGAAAGGAAATGAAAGTGACGTCATAGACATTTTAAACACGCTATAAAGTTCTAAAATGTTGCCCAAAGAACTAAATAAAATGCGTAGAATTATAAAAGATTTTAATATTTTAAATCTGATGTAAAGCTATCCTAGAAAATTTGTTTCATGTGACTGTAAAAAATAAGAACTAAAGTCCATCTGATCCTGACTTAATTTTTAGAACTCTCTAGAGAAGTAAGATCAAATCTGGGACTGCCTCATACTTCCATTACCAGCAGTTTATTAGATTCAGCTTGAAAACAGGCACATTAAAACATAGGAATTAAAAAAAATTAGACTGAAAACAGCTTTTGATGAGGCACTTTAAAAGACGATCCTCCCCAAGGGCTCACAGCTGTTTCTAGAAATGAGCAAGGAACCTCTAGAAACCCATTTTTCCTTCCTATGCCTCAAGAGCAACCAAGACTACCCGTGAGGCAAGATTCTGTTTTCCTGTTTAAATTTTGCATTTGTAATGTTTATAATCATTGTTTTTTTTCCCACTTGTGAGGAAATATCATGCATGCTATTAAATAAGTAATTAAATCCATTTTAGGATCAGTTGAACAAGCAAATAGGGTAGAGAGAGAGAGAAGAGAGAGAGAGAGACAGAGAGAGAGAGAGAGAGAGAGAGAGACAGAGCAACAACGCACCCCGCAAATTTGTATGTTTTCTTAATGAAAGCCTAAATAAATTAGGTAGATTTCATGTTTCTTACAACTAAGAACCAGGTGTCTGTGGTGGGAAAACCAGGTAAAAAGAACCTTCTGCAGAGAATTTCCTCTCTGGGCTTTATTTCTGACTTGGGTGTACTGAATGTTATACCTGAGCCAAAGACAACCTCCCTTCCTCCCTTGAAATTGAATAATTTAGATTCTGTAGGAAAGAGCGAGCAATGGAGACAAGAGAATGAAAGAGGGAGCCCTGAGTGTGAGTTGGAGGTACGTTGGCACGTGAGGTGCATGGGCAGCTCAGGGCAGTGAAGAGGGCAGAGACTTTCCAAAGAGGCTGTCACAGGAGAAAAACGGAATTTCAAAATGGCTTCCCACCAAAGACAGAGCAAGTGGAGTCATTGATCAGTGCCAAGGAAGTTTCTGAAGGATCTGGTATTTATTCATTAACTTATTCCTTAATTATGTATTAACTACTTAGTATGTATCATGAATTGTCCTAGATGCCAGGGTTTTTTAAAGAAACAGTCTGTCCTTATTTAAGAGACTATATGGAGAGGAAAACAGTGCTACAAAAGCAGTGCAATAAAGACTAAGTCCTGCGGCAACGGAAACATTTATAGTGTTTAGGAAACATTCAAAAAGAAACATACGAAAGGGACGCAGGGGCCAAGTGGAAGGGGTATCAAAATCTTTATAGAGTTGGTGCCTAGGTTAAACTTGGATGATTTACTAGATTAGGGAAAGCTGTTCTCTGAGGTTAGGCACAGGTTTTAAAGGAGCTAGTGAAGATTCTGAGAATACTCAATAAAATACTCATAATTATGAATAGCCACCCTTTATCAAGTACCCTCTACATGCCAGGAAGTGTGTATATATTATGTTAAATCTTCACAATAACCTTATGAGTTATGTTTTTTGGTGCTTCAGGCATTCCTGGGATGTGACTGTAAAACGTATGATGAAGGGATTCTTGTCCACATTTTAGAGATCTGGATACTTAGGGTAATGGGTATGAAGAATTATATAGGTTAACACAATGATGGAACCAAAAAAGCTCTTGAGTGCCATGTTTTCCATTTTGCCTTATTGCCTGGGTATTAGAAAGTACATATGTTAATAATTGTTCTGAAGTATGTCCTGCTGAAAGTATCGAGGATGTGATAGTTAAATTTCAGTTGTTTCAATGGAGAGAAATGTATTTCCTGATAAAGCAAAAGCTGGTGGGCTCTGGTTTTAATGGCTGTGCTCCCCATCAGAGCCACACACTCTGTAACATTCAAGGGCAGCTTTCACTGAAAATCCCTTAATTGAAATACAGTTATCAGCGAATGCAGTGCTTTGACTTAGCACACAAACCAACAACATTGTATTTCGTACCCCTTGGTAGAAACTGATTTGGTATGCAGGTGTCCTTTTACAACATCTGCGTGTGTCTTTAGGAGTTGGCTTCTATTGCTGTCTCTTATGTAGAATGACCGTGGGTCAGCCAGGGAAGCTGCTCTAAATGTGCTTTAGTAGAGTGCTCCTTGAACTGTAATGTGCTTTTTGAAGCCCTGGGGACCTTGTGAATCTGTGGGTCTGAGGTGGGCGCTGACACGCTGCTTTTCTCGATATGGAAGCTCCCACGTGGTGCCGGCGCTGCTGACCCACAGACTGCATGTTGAAAAGCAAGGGCTTGGAAGAAATGAAGGTCACCCTTCTGATTTAGACTCTGCCTTGATCCCACAATGCCACAAGACGTAAACAATTTATTAGAAAATAATTATTGGGTGTCTGCATTGTGCAGACACTGTGCAAAACACAAGATATATTTAGGAAAAAGTACAATCTCTGCCTTTTTGACATTTGTATTCTTGATGCACAGCCCTGAATATGGGTGGGGTAGGGAGGGGAAAATTATTTTTTTTGTCTGCATTATGTCACAAGTTATTATGAGTACTTTTGTTTGTAATTTAAGATTTTAAAAAGTGACTTTTGAGAGTAGCTTACATTGTAGTAGGGAAGAGAAATGACTAACATGCAACACGTTAAGGCAATATTAATATGTTACTTTCAGAGCAGGTTGGGGAAATCTCACTCCAGGGCTTTTAATTTTATTCAAAAACAAATGAGGATCCAGTCAAAGTTATTTTTGGAGCTAATGGGAGACATGATTACAACTAAATAATAGTTTAGATTTTAAATATTTTCAGCACAAAAAGTAAGTATGTAAGGCAATGCATGTGGTAATCAGCTCCGTCTAGTCATTCCATGATGTGTGCACATTTCAAAACATCGTGTTGTACACAATAAATATATACGGTTTTTTGTCAATTAAAAATAGATTAAAAATAAAATGATAATTTGGGTTTCAGACTGATATGCAAGATCTTCAAATCAGATGAAGGAAAGTGAGCTTTCTTCCTGGAGGCAGGAAGAACAGTTTATAGTTTATTACTACAAATGTGGGAAGTGGAGACTGACAAAAGAGGGTAGATGATAGAATCAGCTAGTAGCAGTTTGTATGTAGGGAATGAATAAAAGAGGCAAGTCCAGATGACTGCCAGTTTTTTGGTTTGGGCAGTTGAATGGATGTTGATCCCATTTATTGAACAGAGAGCATAAAAGGAGGAGACTTTGCAGTTTAGAGTGGGAATGGCTCTTCTAAACGAAAATGTCCGGTGGATTATTGGAGATAGAGTTGGAGGATTTAAGACAGGTGCCTGGGCTGGAAATAATAGACTTGGATGATGACTGAAGCCCTGACACTAGTTATAACCATCCAGGGAAAACATCTACTGCTGGGGCTTTTAAGCTAGATTCCCAGAGAGTACACATGTGGGCCTGAGTGAGTACTGAACCTTTACAGTTTGTATGAAAATTTCAACTTAACCTTTACATTTTGTATGAAAATTTTAACTTTTATGTGCATTTTTTCCTGGGAATAATGGTTCAAAGGTTTTGTGATTCTCAAAGGGGACTTTTACCCCGAGAGGTTCAGGAAACACTAGAGTAAAATGTGAAGAGAGGCCAGTATTAGACCTGAGACACCAATAGGAAGGTGTGTTAAAAAAGAAGAATCACTAGAAGGAGAACTACCATTGGATCCCACAATTGCACTACTGGGTATCTACCCAGAGGAAAAGGAGTCATTATATGTAAAAGATACTTGTACATGCATGTTTACAGCAACACAACTGCAAAATCGCAAAATTGTGGAACCAGCCCAAATGCCCATCGATTAATGAGTGGATAAACTGTGTTGTGTATGTGGTGTGTATATACGTATATATATACACACACACATATATATATATAATGAAATACTACTCAGCAATAAAAAGGAATGAATGAATGACATTCTCAACAACCTGGATGGGATTGGAGACTATTATTCTAAGTGAAGCAACTCAGGAATGGAAAATCAAACATCGTATGTTCTCACTAATATATGGGAGCTAAGCTATGAGAAAGCAAAGGCATAAGAAGGATACAATAGACTTTTCTGACACGTGCTACATCCTGGGCTGCATGAGGATTCAAAGACCTAAGAGGGAACGGTGGGGGATAAAGAAAGACACAAAGAGAGACCTAGAGAAAGCTGGGCCAGGCAGTCTGGCTAAGTGAGGATGTCAGTTTCTCCGGCTCCAAACTGAGTACTTTATTTTCTATGTTCACAAAGCACCTAGCAGAAAGAGGGTGCAGTTACTCAGAACAGCCTGTGGTTATAATTCTCATACTTCAGTTCACATACTTCAGCTAACAACTATCTTGCAGCAAGGTCAGTGAAAGCTGGTTATATCTCCAGGTTCTTTTGCTCTTCTCCGAGACATACTCATTTTCCTATTATGGTTTCACTTCTCTGGAGTTCACCCAAAGTTCACAGCAGCCTTGCTGCTGATTACCCCAGAGGTGATGGGCTACTCTGGCTGTCTACAGATTTTGGGGACTCAGGGGAAAGGGTGGGAGGGGGTGAGGGATAAAAATCCTCAAATCAGGCTCAGCGTATATTGCTTGGGTGATGGGTGCACCAAAATCTCACAAATCTCTGCTAAAGAACTTAGTCATGTAACCAAATACCACCTGTTCCCCAAAAACCTATGGAAATAAAAAATTTTAAAAAATTAAAAAGAAGGATCAAAGTCTCAGAATAGAATCTTGGGGAAATGTCAACACCAGGGAAACCTCAATAGGTTTTGCCAGGCCCTGAAACTTTAAATGCCTCTTACATTTTTCCACATTCTTCCAGGTATAGATTCTGGGGAAAGAAAGGCCTAGGGTCTGGAAGATTTGAGCCACAAACACTGATGGGGTTTGGGAGAGGAAGTAAACAAATTAGGAGTGATAAGATGGGACTGATGAATAGGACTAATCAGTGTTTAGTTGAACTTCAGGCCTAGAGATTGTAGGAGATTCTTCTTAGAATTTTCTTAAGCCTAAACATTTCTAGTTTCATCTTTGGTAAGGAAAATAAAGATACCTTCTTTAGTGTAAAGAATTCTTGTCCATGGAACATGTATCTGGCTTTTTATTCAATTGGCTGTATGGAATAAGATGAAAGGAGAGTCCAGCACTGGCTTCACCTGGAAAATTAAGATACTGCATCAAATATCCTTTGAAGTACAAATAGAATATTCATTTCTGATTCATGTTCCTTGCAAATACATTATGTTTTGGAAGGCTTTCACACACCAACTGGACTAAGAACAACTCAAGCTTGATCCTGTGTCTGTTTTTTTATTTTTAATTTTTTTTAGCACTTAATCAGCACCTTAACTTTGTCCTCACAGCTCAATTTTCTGCTTATTTTTATAGGTTTAGAGCAGAAACTGAGGAACTTTGTTACAGTGCTAAAAAAAAAACAGATGATATTGTGATCAGGACAGGGAAGACACAGGGAAGACACAGGGTGGACATGGCGCTCTCTCTTACTAAGAGATTTGTGTCTGGAGTGTTTAGTTAGCCAAATATTGTGTTTCATCTTTATGTTGTTAATTGCATTATTTTCTATTGCTGCTTAACAAATTACCCACAAGCCTCGTGTTTAAAATGAGCAGGTATCTCACGTAGCAGGCTTTGGTTCCTCATGAGGTGAACTTCTTTGCAAGGTTGTTTGAGTGTCCTCATGACATGGTGGCTAGCTCCCTCCAGATCGAGTGATTTAAGAAAATGAGATGGAAGCCTTGATGTCTTTCATGACCTACGTGGAGGTCAGACTCCAACATTTCTGCAACATCCTGTTGGTTACCCATGTCTGTTCTTTGCAGGTTGGGAGATTGCACAGGGCAGGAACAGGAGGCAGGGATTGTCGGGGCCATTGCGGAGGCTGGCTGCTACCGTAATGAAAACTATTTTCCCAAATGAGTGTTCTCCTGGAGAACTGAGATCATAACTTCCATTACAACTATCTCATCACCAGCACCACCAAGCAAGCTGCTTTAAGGAATTTCAAAGAACTGCACAGTCACTGAAGAGACACAGGTAGGTCTAGAAATAAAGATACTATCAATAACGGCACTTCAGTTATGAAGAACTCAGGGCCTATGAATTTTTAATTCTTTTTTAAACACATCCAGTGACCTCTGAATTGAGAACTTTAGGTCTTGTTGTGAATCTGCTTTAGTGGATGGTAGTGCCAGGTAAAGCTGGGATTCAGCAACCTAGTTAATAAATACGTTTTCCGTGGATTGAACTTGGATAGGTACCAGTTGCTTTTAGTCAACAATTTCTCCCCAGGAGGATTAATCCCTTGTTTCATTGAACAGAATGACTCCATCTCTTCCTATTCCATACAATCTGTGACAGGCTACTCTATGAAAAGCATTCATGTACAAAGAGTTTCATGATCCCATAAAATGTCTTCCCTGTTTCCCTTCCTTTCTTTTTGGGCATCTCCAAATGCCATTCCTTGTTTAAATATGATTAAATTCTAAGAAAACTCGTTCCAAATTGCAAATTTGGAATTAATGAAGGTTGGGAACTTCCTAAGATGCCTTTTACACGTCCTATTGGAGATCAATAAGGACGTGAAGCCCCTAAGGGAAAGTGAAATGCGATATAGATCAGGTTAGACCCCCTCGGTCTATAATCTGTCTCCAGGGGCTCTGTTTGGCTGCCTGAAGGGAGTTACTCCATGTTGGAAACATGAGAGTCACTGTCAGGAACCAGGGACAGGTATGGAGATCTTTCAAACCCAGTGAATTTCATCTTTCTGGATTCAGATAAAGAAGTTGGCCTGAGAGTGTGTGGGGAGTGTGGGGAGAGAAGATGTTTTCTGGGGATCACTGCTAGCTTTTATGATACTGGATTTTAAGGAATACGCTTTTGAAATTTGGAAAGGAATAGTGACTATGATCTTGCTTTAAGTTTCTGTTCTGTCAGGTAATTTAAGTGATAGTTATATTTTAGAGCAGTTTGATGTTACCCCTTGAGGAATAAATCAAGAAAAAGGGAAAATTTTAAATGGGCTGCGTAGGGGGCTAGCAGGCTTAACTAAATCATTAGCACGCTAGTGACTGTTTGTATTGATTCTGGAAAGTAAAGATGCAACTAAATTCACATTAACTTCAAATTATTACCCAGGAATTTATACCTGTTTTTATATCTTTATTGATAAAATAATGCAAATGTGCCACTTAAATTCTAGTGGGGACCTGACTCCTTTTTCCAGGAAATTACTGCTCATTTTGTGGGTAAAATTTGTGTACAATTCTCAGAAGACATTGCATTAGTAATTATTAGAGCATCTGAATAAAGCAGGAAAGTGGGAAGCATGAGTGGGCCCATCTGGACCTGTGGGCAATTAACCAAGGTCACATGTTACGTGACGACTAAATCTGGAAGTACAGTGAGTCAGTAGACTCGATGTCCAGTTTTCTCCATACCATTAGACTGCTTGTTCATTTATTCATTCTTAAGACAGGCAAAATATTAATATCCCTAATCTCTATTTGAGTAGACTAAGTAATGCTGCAGTAACAAGCAACTCTGAAATCTTAGACCAAGGTTTGCTTTTTGCTCAGCCACATGTCATTCAGAGGTCTGCGTGGGGTCAAATCAATACCACTTCAATCCGTGATACATACTCTGTTTAGGATGTTGCCTGTCTTAAGATAGAAGGAAATAAAGCTGTGGGAATCCATGAGCTGGCTTTCAAAGATTTTGCTTGGAAGTGTGTTACTTGGGCCTATATTTCATTGGCCAGAGGAGGTCACTTAGCCGATCCTGGTTTCAAATGCAGGGATGTACAATCCTCACTCAGAGAGGGGCCCTGGAAGCCCCCAGACAAGCCCGTTGTCACTAGGAGGGGAAAGAAACCTCTCTAGGGAAGGTAGCAAATACAGTAAACACTAACACGATTTACCAGACTCACTCAAGGAGTGTTTGTAATGAGGCTAGCATAAGATGTAAATGTGATAGTGCTGGTATATTTGTAAGAAAACATTGCAGTCCTGTATTCATGTCATTACTATTATTAGTATAAGAGACTGATGCTACTCTACAAGGAACTATATGAGTCAAATATGTGTTGAATGAGAATGCGTAAGACAGTAGCTTTAAGGAGACTGTTGTCTAGAAGGGGAAATAATATATGTGCAAAAATACAAAAAAACGTTATGATAATTCAGTAGAAGAAATGATTTTTTTTTTATTGCACTTTAGGTTCTGGGGTACATGTGCAGATCATGCAGGATTGTTGCATAGGTACATACATGGCAGTGTGGTTTGCTGTTTCCATCCTCCTGTCACCTATATCTGGCATTTCTCCCCATGTTATCCCTCCACAACCTCCCCACCCCCCCGCTGTCCCTCCCCGGCCCCCCCCAACAGACCCCAGTGTGTGATGCTCCCCTCCCTGTGTCCATGAGTTCTGATTGTTCAATACCTGCCTACGAGTGGGAACATGCGGTGTTTGATTTTCTGTTCTTGTGTCAGTTTGCTGAGAATGAAAGTTTCCAGATTCA